>JAVYIG010004860.1:0-150099 GCA_035222895.1 Strongylocentrotus droebachiensis
CTGTGCTACGAAATGGTTCAGTTCAGTTATACAATCCTCTCACCGAAGTGCCCCTGTATTTTCTTTTTCATGTATACCCCACTGTAGGCATCATGATCTGTATCCAGAAAATACGTTTGCATCTTAGTAACAAAATCAACTACTGTTGTTTGTTCCTCATCCTTTTCCTCCAGGAACTTAACTACTTTTAAGAATGCAGTCAATTTCACCTCGTCTTTAGGTCGGTCAGTTTGAGCCTTTTGTGCTCACAGAGTATACCATTGGTATTTGATTTTCAGTTTTAAAGTTCACCATGCATTGTTTATGGTATACTGCATCAACTGCGGGAAGATCATTGACAGATGCAAGTCTTCCAGATACATTTTGGGACCAAGTATCATTTCTTGTTGTGCATATCCCCACTACAACTACAGTAATAGCACAACCAGTACCACATCGACAACTAAAACCCCCGTCGTATTGATGTAGCTAGGCTCATGTGTAGGCTTGCCTTTTGTAGCACTGCTTAGATCGGCGATCAAGAAAGGTGTACATTCTGCGGCGTCATGAATTAAAGGCTTAATTTGACCTCTGAATGACCTTAGATGAAGTGGGGGTGTAGTGACAAGCTTTGATTAGTTATTGTGCCTTAGTGGGTTCTGATATCTTAATTAAAAAATGTATTGTACTCTGCACATTATAAGCTTTCCATCGATATTATAATGAAACTATTATTGGGTGTTCTACTTTACAGTTTTACAATGAATGACTATGAATTAGGCATCATGGATATCGCACAATAAAAGCTTACAGGTCTAACTTAGTTGAATATTTGACAAAAATAGTGACTAGAGAGCACAATACCGCAGTAATATGGATACTTGTATTGTGATGAGCCATTAGCATGCAATGTATGCTTCTGTTTGTCACCTCTCTAAAATTAAGTAAACTGTTGCACTGAGAATAACTTCTAATTCCAATGACCATGAGGATAATGTAAGGTACAGGCTGTACCCCTACATAGCCCTACCAACAGCTCTTGTGTTTGTATGGATACTCATAAGGGACAGTTTTTCTGAATATTTTTGTTTTTAGCTTTTTCAATATAAAATGACATGATATTTGTATAGTGCATAATGAAATAACATCATCTGCTAAGGTGATAAATTGAGCATAAATTACATGTTGGATTGTGTGGGTGTGAGTGTGCGGGGAGATTTGTTTCAGGTGTGTGATGTACCTGTATTATATGGGTATTTTAGTTGATACAAAATGTATAGCAGATCACTTTTCCTACTCCTTTAGTGCCGCAACAGCCTATACAAGTTGAAAAATATGACAACATCTATGTGAAAATCCTCGAAATAGCGGCCATATTGGATTTATGCAAATTAGGGACACTTCCACTACTTGGATTTTTTTTGGACTTTTAGTATGTCATTTTGGGGACCATACTGAAATGCATTGCAGTGAAAAATATTTTATTGCAATTTGTTTGACGTTTACCTAAAAAATGTAATATCTTTCCTAGCCTATTAATGGTGTTGGCACTCGGTTTAATGGTAGAGGTTTGTTTGATACCTTATAGCCTTTAGATGGTTTCATTAATGAGATATATTTCGGATCAAATCATATACTAACCGATTTTGGGATCAACATGTGTTGGTTTGTTTGAGACTTTATAGCCTTTTAATTGTGTCATTAATGAGATATATATATCGAATCAAATCAGACTAAGTGATATTATCGACCATCTTACCAGTATCAAATTTCCATTTTCCTAAATAAACCTGGGAAACCTCGGTCTTTCGATACACAAAAGAAGATTACTAAATATGGGGCATGGCTTAATGGTGTTGGCACTCAGTTTTAATGTGTAGGTTTGTTTGAGACTAGAATGCTATTAGTGATATATATCTCGGATCAAATCATATACTGAGTGATGTTATCGAACATTTTACCAGTGTAAAATTTCCATTTTCCTAAATACACCAACACACAGAATGATATTACTAAAATATGATGCCTGGCTGGATGGCGGTCAGACTCTGTTTAATGGTGTAAGTCTTTAAACCACACAGTTTTGAGTATAACATGTGGGATCTGCTTTTGATCTGCATTTTAACAAAATGTGATCATTAATTACTTTTGAAATGTCTGCAGTAAATGAAACTTCTATTATTTCAAAAATTGTTGTGTATGAAACTTGTACAAAATTAATTACCATTTCTCTTACGATACCACACATCGTTACTTTACCCAACTATATATTCATACGAATTATTGAAAATTACAGTTGAGTTTCTTTTTTGTCCATTATTTAATGATGAAATAGATATCTTTTAGAAATCTGCAATTTTCTCTGACAAATTCTATGGTAGCATATATTTATAATGCTTGATTTATGCTCAAAATTTCGATATGCATTGGCCATCATCACCCTTCCTGTGGTGAAGCAAGTGGTGAATGAAAATGACAAGTCTCATATCTGTCACACATATGTGACAACGGCACTGAAAGATTTAAGTAAGGATATACAAGAAAATAACAACCCGCACATCACGGTATCAATAGGCAATTATGCCTTACAAACTTCACAACTTGTAGGCCCGGATTAAGGGCTATTTTTTTGCCACACGCGACATGGGCCTGCTTTCTCATTGACCACTGTTCAAAATGAATATTTGTATAGTAGTGGATTTTGGCCCAAGTTTGAAATCCTCTTCTTGAGGGAAGTTAAAATAATGAAAAAAATAAAACGAGTTCTACCATCTAATCCCAATCCAGACATTTATACAATATCTGGCTGTCAACTATCGAAATTTAAACGACATGCTAGTAAACATTCGGTAGGTAGGTATAGTTCGTTCGTTCGTGTCTCCTTAGATCAAGATTAATGTAATCTTGATCTTCGGAGTAGTTGCTACAACCGGCCGTGTCAGACACGTTGCCCCGGGGTGCGAGATAGGACTCTTGTAGCGTGCCCCCATTTAAAACAATTATACAATAACAGTTAACATTACATTTAATTAATAGTATGAAACTATTAAAATTACTCTCATGTTACGGGAAAAAATATTGCATATATATATATATGAATCAATTGATTTGGTCGATCCAGTTCGATGGCACAAACACGGCACTACTGGACAGAGATCCTAATAATTACAGAGCTTGGTCTTGTTGCTCTGTTCGCCAGCAGTTTGAGGATATGGAATCCCGTGGCACATTACTCACAAGAGTTCTAACAAGCCAAGCTTATAATAAGTAATGTTGTGCATGTACCACCCACCCGATTGATCAAAAACTCAATGAAAAAAAAATGAAAATGAAGAAGAAAAAAAAGAAGAAAAAAAAAGAAAAAAAAGAAAAAGAAATGGTAACCATCTAAAATTGCATAGTTGTGATAAATATCTATAAAGATTTATCAAGCACCAAATATAAATAATATCATGTTCAAGAAAAGGATATATACACTAGGTATAGTTTATGTAGGCCTAAGTATACATAGCTGCTGGGTGCCCCTAGGTGCACATGTTTTCTTTCTTATTTTTTTCTACAAAACATCTTTTTGAAAGTTCTTTGGTATGAAGCCATTAAAGAATAAACTATTAATGAAAATAATCACTATGTTATTACAAAACTAGCTAGATTAGGGAGTGTATGCCGCTCGAGGGCCGTATGTAGGCCTATATAGTATATTGCTATTTTCAATTCTCTGTTTGTACTTGGCTTTATGGAGTAATTCGTCCTATGAATAGTGATTCTCTTCACTCGGCAAGCCTCGGGCAATAGCTCGATTGTAACCTTCCCGAGAGCGTATAAAAAACAACTATGTCTCGAAAAGCAGGCATTAGGGACTTTTACATTCGCACGAAGACAATGGGGATTGCTACGGTCGACGTCCTTTTAATGCACTGCCTTGAATGGACGTCACACGTATCAGTCCACGCAAATCTAAAAGTCCCTCAGGCGCGGATCCAGGATTTTCCAATGGGGGGGGGGGGGGGGGGTGGACCGGAAATTTGAAAATTGCGCAGACCGTTTTTTCAACTCAACATACCAATACTGACAAGGTCATATTAGAAGCACCATACCGGTACAATTTTTGACATTTCATCGGGGGGGGGGGGGGGGGGGGGGGGCTATAGCCTCTTGCCCGAAAAGTAATTTTCTGGTTTCACAATTCGAAATAGTGAGCGAAGCGAGCGAGCAACAACTTGAGCATAATATGTATTTTGTGAAAGTGTTATTTATCACCAAAATAAACGAGAAAAGATATCAAAAACTCATATTCGGGCAGTTTCATCCCGCCCGCGTGAAGCACGGAAGCTTTGACTTTTCATTAAATTATAAGGGAAAGGAGACAATTCTTTGTACTATTCTCGACTCTTAATCCTTGTCTGAATTGAGTTTTTTTCCGCCCGCGCGTAGCGCGTAAGCTTTGACGGTTCATTACATTATTAAAGGAAGAAGACTAATCCTTGTTCCATTCTCGTCTCTTAATCCTTGTTTGAATTCAGTTTTCCCCCTCCCGCGCTAAGCGCGGAAGCTTTGACGTTTCATTAAATTATTAGAGAAAGAAGATGATTCGTTGTTCCATTCTCGACTCTAAATCCTTGGCTGAATTCAGTTTTTCCCCGCCCGCGCGTAGCGCGTAAACTTCTGACGTTTCATTTAATTATTAGACAAAGAAGACGATTCGTTTTACCATTCCTTGTCTGATTTCAGTTGCCCCCCTCCCGAGCGAAGCGCGGAAGCTTTGACATTTCATTAAATTATTAGAGAAAGAAGACGATTCGTTGTACCGTTCTCGACTTGTCAGAATTTTCAATTTGTTTTTCTTTGTCTGCTCCTTTTTCGTCCTATGTCCTCTTACTACCCCTACCGCCCCTGGCTATGCGCCTGCTTTAAAGGGAAAATGAAACAATCATGATTGTGATAGCACACAATTAGGTTAGTAGAAATGAAAGGGAAAAAAGATCTATTACACCAACCATGGATAAATCACGACCGGGAGCGTCATATCATAGTTTTGTGTTATCGGGCGAGGGCCGGGGCGTAGCGACCAAGCGAGATTTTGCAATGTTGAAATTATGCATTCTAGAAAATTTCTTTCTAGCTATATTTCTAAATTACCTGGGGGACGTGTCTCCCTATCGGGCCCAGGATTGCCGCCCCTGTCCATGATTACTACCAACGTGAGTTCAAATACAAGCACAAGCGAGTTGGTATGAGCTGAATCCAAATGACGGGCAAAATAAGAGTTATGAAGCAGCCCTACCGTTAATTTAAAATTTGACTGTTGAGTATATAGCTTCTATTTAAAAGACATCCAAAATATTGTGCCCTTTTCAAATTTCTCACTAAAGAGTGATGACCTTTGTAGCGCAGGGGCTGTTGTTTACGTTTAACTTTGAATCCGCGGCTCGAGATTTTATGCGGCCGGCCCGGCCCCCTCTATTCAATAACGTTTGCCAAGCCTTCTGGAATGGCCCCAAATCTCCCGATTATAGTTTTCCCTTATTCGTCGTTACTGTCACTTAGCGCCATTTCCTTGTCTTTCCCCCTTTCTCACCGACTCCCCCCCCCCCCCCCACCCACTCAGTATAGGGTACGCACATGTATGTTCCCTCTCTTTGAAAGCACCCCTCTATCTCCGGTGTAAGTCAGTACGGGCCGGATTTTTGTGTATTACAGGCCTGACTTTGTTGCGTGAAAAGTAACTCTTTATCGGAAATTTTGGGAACACAAATTCGGTCTCTCCGACCCCGGAGTGGGAGGGAGGGGGGGGGGGGGTGGAGTCGGGCTTTCTTCTTTATCTTTTCTTTTCTCTTTTCTCTTCTCTTCTCTTCCCTTTTCTTTTCCCTTCTCCTTTCTTTTCTCTTCTCCTTTTTTTCTTCTCCTCTTCTCCTTCTTTTCAGGTTGGCTGTATCTAATACAGACCACCTTATATTTTTGTTAAAATCGCCTTTATTATTTATTTATTATTAGGTGGTCTGTCGTTTACGACAGATCACCTATTGTTTTCGTCAGAATTGTCTTTCTTTATTATTAGGTGGTCTGTCGTTTTCGACAGATCACCTATTGTTTTCGTCAGAATTTTCTTTCTTCTTTATTAGGTGGTCTGTCGATATCGACAGATCACCTATTGTTTTCGTCAGAATTTTCTTTCTTCTTTATTAGGTGGTCTGTCGTTTTCGACAGATCACCTATTGTTTTCGTCAGAATTTTTAGGTGGTCTGTCTTCGACAGACTACCTATTGTTTTCGTCAGAATTTTCTTTCTTTATTTATTTATCTATTTATTAGGTGGTCTGTCAACGACAGATCACCTATTGTTTTCGTCAGAATTTTCTTTCTTTATTTATTTATTTATTAGGTGGTCTGTCAACGACAGATCACCTATTGTTTTCGTCAGAATTTTCTTTCTTTATTTATTTATTTATTATTATTAGGTGGTCTGTCGTTCGACAGATCACCTATTGTTTTCGTCAGAATTTTCTTTCTTTATTTATTTATTTATTTATTTATTATTATTATTATTTATTTTTATTTCTCCCCGTTTTTTGTTCATCGGTTAACTCAAGATCGGTTGTGTTAATTTCTTTCAATTTTGACACAGTCATAGGTCATTGTCATGAGACGTGACAGTAACCTTTTCAAGGTCATCAGGTCATCGTGACGTCATCCAGGCGCCATTTTGTGAAATCACGTTATCCATCATATCTTCATGATGCATAAGCAAAGGTCATTCATATTCATATCACATATACTTCAGGTCAAGGGTCAACAAGTCATGTCATCAAAGGTCACATAAAAGTCATGACGCGCACGTACGCGCGCGTCAAAATTTAAAAATGCTCAAAATCACTTAACTATTTAAGGAGAGTACGAATCAGGTCATTTTAAGCATTTCAAAATTTTCCGTCCGTAAGTGTCACCGCGCGCGTTGCGCGCGCTCATAACGCGCGGAAAAGGTCAAATTCAAATTGTTTACATGATTTAGATTCCTCTTACCGTAAATGACAATTTACATTAATTTCAGTCACTCTTGACCTTTCATAAGGCCGTGAGCGCGCGTCAAAGTTCAAAATCCGCGCGTACTGCTATGGGCAATATAATGCAAATTTGATCAAAAACATCCCATTTTAAAAATCAAAATAGCTCTTCAGATAGTCAATTGACCCCAACTTTTATATCATGGTTGGAAAAAGCATGAGTTGGAAATATGATTTCATGTCTCATTTGACCCTCAATTAACTCATGACGTCATCATAATGGCCTCCGAACTCAAAATTTCAATTTTCATATTATGACGTCAGCAGATTTTTGGAAAATTGATTGTATCTCTGTAAATAATGATCAATTTTCTTTCAAATTTTGATATGTTCTACCTGAGAATATTCTCTACAAATGCAGTACTCACGATATTTCATTTTGACAAAAGCATCATGGCGTATTTTTGCGATTAAAGGAGGCATGTCAATTGTTCACATTTTGCGTGTATTCTCTATGGGACATGACTTTTTCTCAAAACTGGATTCTACATTCTCGTCTTTCGGGAGCAATATCTCCGTCGTTTTATCTTTGTTTACGCTGAGCTTTGAATATGTTGTAGCTGAGACAATAAGCTATCACAAGTGTGCCCTTTATTTTTCGATCAGATGCCGGGATCATGCTCATATCTCACTTGCAAAGAGGGATTTGAGAATTCCATTTTCCGTTTACGTGTATTCTCTATGGGAAATGTTTTGGTATATCGGTAACGCACTTGACTTCCGACCTCGAGGTCCCTGGTTCGAGTCCGGGCGTTTCCAACAATTTTTTTTCTTCATTTTTTTTTCTTATTTGACTTTTCAATGATCATAAAATTGAAAACAGACCACCTAATTCGTCACCATATGACGAATTAAATTTCTAGTTAGGTGGTCTGTTGAAAACAGATCACCTATTGTTTTCGTCAGAATTTTCTTTCTTTATTTATTTATTATTTATTATTTATTATTTATTATTTATTTTTATTTCTCCGCACTTTTTTGTTAACAGGATAACTCAAGATCAGTTCAATCAATTTCGTTCAATTTTGGCACAGTCATAGGTCATTGTCATGAGACGTGACAGTAACATTTTCAAGGTCATCAAATCTTCATGACGTCATCCAGGCGCCATTTTGTGTTTTTTTTGGTACTTTCAACTCATGATCATATCTTCATAACGGAAAAGAATTTCTTATTCATATTTATCATGATTAAGGTCAATATCCGTCCGGTCAATTTCAGGTCAAAAAACGCGCGCGCATGCGTACGTCCGCGCGTCAGCGCGCGCGCAAAAAATAAAAATGCTCCAAATCGTTTAAAATTAATTTTGCATACGTTTCAGGCCATTTTAAGCGTTTCGCAAAAAAAAACGCGCACACACACATGCGCGCGCGTTTTCACCCGTACTGGTATTTTTCAACATAAAATCGCCAAATTTTCTCTGTCATCATATTTGGCACATTTTTCCAAGCATGTTGATACCTTGTTCACCTTTTTATGCTCAGTAATAACGGAATGAGCGTCCGTTTAAAAAATTGTCCGTGCGTGCGAGCTCTTGTAATACATAGCATACATGGGCAAAAACATGCCTATACAAAATCCATTGTAGCGCTTTAGGATGCAAAGTGAATCCAATTTCTTTTTCATATTTTGATAGAATATGAATTGGAGATATGATTTCATGTCACATTTGACCCTCAATTAACTCATGACGTCATCATAATGGCTTCCGAACTCAAAATTTCAATTTGCATATTATGACATCATATTTTTTGAAAATTGATTGTATCTCTGTAAATATTGATCAATTTTCATCCAAATTTTGATATGATCTAGCTGAGACAATTCTCTACAAATGCAGTAACCACGATATTTCATTTTGACAATGGCATCGTGGCGTATTTTTGCGATTAAAGGAGGCATGTCAATTTTTCACATTTTGCGTGTATTCTCTATGGGACATGACTTTTTCTCAAAACTGGATTCTACATCCTGTCTTTTGCGAGCAATATCTCCGTCGTTTTAGCTTTGTTTACGCTGAACTTTGATTATGTTGTAGCTGAGACAATAAGCTATCACAAGTGTGCCCTTTATTTTTCGATCAGATGCCGGGATCATGCTCATATTTCAATTACAAAGTTGGATTTGTGCATTCCATTTTCCGTTTACGTGTAATCTCTATGGGAAATGTTTTGGTATATCGGTAACGCACTTGACTTCCGACCTCGAGGTCCCTGGTTCGAGTCCGGGCGTCTCCAACAATTTTTTTTCTTCACTTTTTTTTCTTTTTGACCATTCACTCTACCATCTCCTTTGAATATTAAAACACGTACAATCGCAAATAATGTAATAAACAACCATATTTACTTTATTATTACCCTATTATCACTAGATCCATTACTTTTTGCGTGTAATCCTTATGGGAGATGACTTTTCTCAAATCTGGATTCTACATTCTTGTCTTTTGCGAGCAATATCGCCGTTATTTCGGCTTGATTTTTGTTGATTTTTGAGTATGTTGTAGCTGAGACTTTATACTATCTAAATGTTCTCTCATTTTTTTCAGTCTGATGTCATCGTGGTCTGTTGATGATAATCATCAACATCATCATGATCATCATCATCGTCATCACCATTACTATCAAGATCATCATCATCATCATCATCATGATGATCATCATTGTTTACATGTCTATATAACTTCTCCCTTTCTCAATATAGTAAATATTATAATCTATCATAAGACTTGAAGACAGACCACCTAATTCGTCTCCATGACGAATTAAATGTCTAGTTAGGTGGTCTGTCAACGACAGATCACCTATTGTTTTCGTCAGAATTTTCTTTCTTTATTTATTTATTTATTATTATTCTTTATTTTTATTTATTTCTTCACACTTTTTTGTTCACAGGATAACTCAAGATCAGTTCAATCAATTTCCTTCAATTTTGGTACAGTCATAGGCCATTGTCATGAGACGTGACAGTAACATTTTCAAGGTCATCAAATTTTCATGACGTCATCCAGGCGCCATTTTGTGTTTTTTTTGGTACTTTTTACTCATGATCATATCTTCATAACGGAAAGGCATTTCTCATTCATATTTATCATGATTAAGGTCAATATCCGTCCGGTCAATTTCAGGTCAAAAAACGCGCGCGCATGCGTACGTCCGCGCGTCAGCGCGCGCGCAAAAAATAAAAATGCTCCAAATCGTTTAAAATTAATTTTGCATACGTTTCAGGCCATTTTAAGCGTTTCGCAAAAAAAAGCTCGCGCGCACGTGCGCGCGCGTTTTCGCGCGTACTGGTATTTTTCAACATAGAATCGCCAATTTTTCTCTGGCATCATATTTGGCACATTTTTTCTAGCATTTTGATACCTTGTTCACCTTTTTCTGCCCATTAATAACGGAATGAGCGTCCGTTTAAAATAATGTCCTTGCGTGCGGGCTCTTGTAATACATAGCATACATGGGCAAAAACATGCCTATACAAAATCCATTGTAGCGCTTTAGGATGGAAGATGAACCCAATTTTGTTTTCATATTTTGATAGAGTATGAATTGGAGATATGATTTCATGTCTCATTTGACCCTCAATTGACTCATGACGTCATCATAATGGCCTCCGAACTCAAAATTTTAATTTGCATATTATGACGTCATCATATTTTTGGAAAATTGATTGTATCTCTGTAAATATTGATCAATTTTCTTTCAAATTTGGATATGTTCTACCTGAGAATATTTTCTACAAATGCAGTCACCACGATATTTCATTTTGTCAAAGGCATCATGGCGTATTTTTGCGATTAAAGGAGGCATGTCAATTTTTCACATTTTGCGTGTATTCTCTATGGGACATGACTTTTTCTCAAAACTGGATTCTACATTATCGTCTTTCGGGAGCAATATCTCCGTTTTTTTATCTTTGTTTACGCTGAGCTTTGAGTATGTTGTAGCTGAGACAATGAGCTATCACAAGTGTGCACTTTATTTTTCGATCAGATGCCGGGATCATGCTCATATCTCACTTGCAAAGAGGGATTTGAGAATTCCATTTTCCGTTTACGTGTATTCTCTATGGGAAATGTTTTGGTACATCGGTAACGCACTTGACTTCCGACCTCGAGGTCCCTGGTTCGAGTCCGGGCGTCTCCAACAATTTTTTTCTTCATTTTTTCTTCTTTTTGACCATTCACTCTACCATCTCCTTTGAATATTAAAACACGTACAATCGCAAATAATGTAATAAACAACCATATTTACTTTATTATTACCCTATTATCACTAGATCCATTACTTTTTGCGTGTAATCCTTATGGGAGATGACTTTTTCTCAAATCTGGATTCTACATTCTTGTCTTTTGCGAGCAATATCGCCGTTATTTCGGCTTGATTTTTGTTGATTTTTGAGTAAGTTGTAGCTGAGACTATATACTATCTAAATGTTCTCTCCTTTTTTTTAGTCTGATGTCATCGTGGTCTGTTGATGATAATCATCAACATCATCATGATCATCATCATCATCATCATCGTCATCACCGTTACTATCAAGATCATCATCATCATCATCATCATCGTGATCATCATTGTTTACATGTCTATATAACTTCTCCCTTTCTCAATATAGTAAATATTATAATCTATCATAAGACTTGAAGACAGACCACCTAATTCGTCCCCATGACGAATTAAATGTCTAGTATTTTAATTGAATTTGTACAAAAACACAATTCAATTAAAATAAATTTGTGACCACTTTTTTGTTCACACGATTACTCAAAATTGAATCGTGCAAATTCAATTCAATTTTACACAGTCATAGGTCATCGTCTTAAGACGTGACAGGAACATTTTCAAGTTCATTAAAATATCGTGACGTCATCCAGGCGCCATTTTGTGAAGTACTCTGAAAATCAACTCATGATCATATCTTCATAACCGTAAATCATTTCTCATTCATATTTATAACGATTAAGGTCAATATCCGTCCGGTCAACTTAAGGTCAAAAAACGCGCGCGTACGCGTCCGTCCGCGCGTCGGTGCGCGCAAAAATAAAAAAATGCTCATAATCACTTTTTGATCAAATTAGAGTACGTTTTAGGCCATTTCAAGCATTTCGAAAATTTCGAAAATTTTCGCAAGCATAAATTTGCGCGCACGTTTGTGTTCGTAATGGTCGTACGCAACCTAGAATCGCCTTTTTTTTGTCTAACATAGTATTGCCCAATTTATTCCGAACAATTTGATACCATGTTTATCTCTTTATGACCATGAATAACGAAATGAGCGTCCGTTCAAGGTAAAGTCCGTTCGAACCCTCAATTAACTCATGACGTCATCATGATTGCCTCCGTTCAAGGTAAATGTCCGTGCGTGCGAGCTCTTGTACTACATAGCATATATGGGCAAAAACATGCCTATACAAAATCCATTGTAGCTCTTTAGGATGCAAGATGACCCCAATTTTTTTCTTCATATCTTGATAAAGTATGAGTCGGAAATATGATTTCATGTCTCATTTGACCCTCAATTAACTCATGACGTCATCATAATTGCCTCCGAACTCAAAATTTCAATTTGCATATTATGACGTCATCATATTTTTGGAAAATTGATTGTATCTCTGTAAATATTAATCAATTTTCATCCAAATTTGGATATGTTCTAGCTGAGACAATTCTCTACAAATAAAGTCACGACGTATTTTTCATTTTGACAAAGGCATCATGGCGTATTTTTGCGATTAAAGGAGGCATGTCAATTTTTCACATTTTGCGTGTATTCTCTATGGGACATGACTTTTTCTCAAAACTGGATTCTACATTCTCGTCTTTCGGGAGCAATATCTCCGTCGTTTTTTCTTTGTTTACGCTGAGCTTTGAGTATGTTGTAGCTGAGACAATAAGTTATCACAAGTGTGCCATTTATTTTTCGATCAGATGCCGGGATCATGCTCATATCTCACTTGCAAAGAGGGATTTGAGAATTCCATTTTCCGTTTACGTGTATTCTCTATGGGAAATGTTTTGGTATATCGGTAACGCACTTGACTTCCGACCTCGAGGTCCCTGGTTCGAGTCCGGGCGTCTCCAACAATTTTTTTTCTTCATTTTTTTTTCTTTTTTGACTTTTTAATGATCACAAAATTGAAAACAGACCACCTAATTCGTCACCATGACGAATTAAATTTCTAGTTAGGTGGTCTGTCAACGACAGATCACCTATTGTTTTCGTCAGAATTTTCTTTCTTATTTATTTATTATTATTCTTTATTAGGTGGTCTGTCAACGACAGACCACCTATTGATTTCGTCAGAATTTTCTTTATTTATTTATTTATTTATTATTATTTATTTTTATTTCTTCCCGTTTTTTGTTCCTAGGATAACTCAAGTTCGGTTTCGTCAATTTCATTCAATTTTGGCACAGTCATAGGTCATTGTCATGAGACGTGACAGGAACATTTTCAAGGTCATCAAGTCATCGTGACGTCATCCAGGCGCCATTTTGTGAAATCACGTTATCCATCATATCTTCATGATGCATCAGCAAAGGTCATTCATATTCATATCACATATACTTCAGGTCAAGGGTCAACAAGTCATGTCATGAAAGGTCACATAAAGGTCATGACGCGCACGTACGCGCGCGTCAAAATTTTAAGATGCTCAAAATCACTTAACTACTAAAGGAGAGTACGAATCAGGTCATTTTAAGCATTTCAAAATTTTCCGTCCGTAAGTGTCCGCGCGCGCGGTGCGCGCGCTCATGACGCGCAGAAAAAGTCAAATTCAAAATGTTTACATGATTTGGATTCCTCTTAACGTAATTGACAATTTACATTAATTTCAGTCACTCTTCATATTTAATAAGGCCGTGAGCGTGCGTCAAAGTTCAAAATCCGCGCGTACTGCTATGGGCGATATAATGCAAATTTAATCAAAAACATGCCATTTTAAAAATCGAAATAGCTCTTCAGATAGTCCATTGACCCCCAATTTTTATATCATGGTTGGAGAAAGCATGAGATGGAGATATGATTTCATACCACCCTGACTCGTACAAAGTGTAACAAAGTCTTCATATTGACATCTAAACTCAACAAAATGTATTTTTATGATGACGTCATTTTTGTCTTTGTTTAATTGAGATTATCTCACTTATCGGTAATCAATTTTCTCCCAGATTTTGATATGTTGTAGCTGAGATAATTGTCTATCAGAAATATGTTATTTTACTTTCATTTAGATGATGTCATCATAGTGAAATATTCGATTAAAGGCGACAATGCATAATTTTTCATATTTGCGTGTTATGTCTATGGGAGGTCACTTTTTTCAAAACATGAATCTGCATGACAATGTGTTTTGACCTGTATCTCGGTTGTTATTCAACAGTTTTCTCCCAAATTTTAGTATGTTGTCGCTGAGACCATATGTTATCTAAATCATCCCTCATTTTTCCGATAAGATGTCATACTCACGCTCATGATCATGATCATCATCATTATCATAATGATGATAATCATCCTCATCAACATCATCATGATCATCATCATCATAATCATTACTATCAAGATCATCATCATTATCATCATTGTTTACATGTCTATATAACTTCTCCCTTTTTCAATATAGTAAATATTATAATCTATTATAAGACTTGAAGACAGACCACCTTATTCGTCTTCGTGACGAATTAAATTTCTAGTTAGGTGGTCTGTCAACGACAGACCACCTATTGATTTCGTCAGAATTTTCTTTATTTATTTATTTATTTATTATTATTTATTTTTATTTCTTCCCGTTTTTTGTTCCTAGGATAACTCAAGTTCGGTTTCGTCAATTTCATTCAATTTTGGCACAGTCATAGGTCATTGTCATGAGACGTGACAGGAACATTTTCAAGGTCATCAAGTCATCGTGACGTCATCCAGGCGCCATTTTGTGAAATCACGTTATCCATCATATCTTCATGATGCATCAGCAAAGGTCATTCATATTCATATCACATATACTTCAGGTCAAGGGTCAACAAGTCATGTCATGAAAGGTCACATAAAGGTCATGACGCGCACGTACGCGCGCGTCAAAATTTTAAGATGCTCAAAATCACTTAACTACTAAAGGAGAGTACGAATCAGGTCATTTTAAGCATTTCAAAATTTTCCGTCCGTAAGTGTCCGCGCGCGCGGTGCGCGCGCTCATGACGCGCAGAAAAAGTCAAATTCAAAATGTTTACATGATTTGGATTCCTCTTAACGTAATTGACAATTTACATTAATTTCAGTCACTCTTCATATTTAATAAGGCCGTGAGCGTGCGTCAAAGTTCAAAATCCGCGCGTACTGCTATGGGCGATATAATGCAAATTTAATCAAAAACATGCCATTTTAAAAATCGAAATAGCTCTTCAGATAGTCCATTGACCCCCAATTTTTATATCATGGTTGGAGAAAGCATGAGATGGAGATATGATTTCATACCACCCTGACTCGTACAAAGTGTAACAAAGTCTTCATATTGACATCTAAACTCAACAAAATGTATTTTTATGATGACGTCATTTTTGTCTTTGTTTAATTGAGATTATCTCACTTATCGGTAATCAATTTTCTCCCAGATTTTGATATGTTGTAGCTGAGATAATTGTCTATCAGAAATATGTTATTTTACTTTCATTTAGATGATGTCATCATAGTGAAATATTCGATTAAAGGCGACAATGCATAATTTTTCATATTTGCGTGTTATGTCTATGGGAGGTCACTTTTTTCAAAACATGAATCTGCATGACAATGTGTTTTGACCTGTATCTCGGTTGTTATTCAACAGTTTTCTCCCAAATTTTAGTATGTTGTCGCTGAGACCATATGTTATCTAAATCATCCCTCATTTTTCCGATAAGATGTCATACTCACGCTCATGATCATGATCATCATCATTATCATAATGATGATAATCATCCTCATCAACATCATCATGATCATCATCATCATAATCATTACTATCAAGATCATCATCATTATCATCATTGTTTACATGTCTATATAACTTCTCCCTTTTTCAATATAGTAAATATTATAATCTATTATAAGACTTGAAGACAGACCACCTTATTCGTCTTCGTGACGAATTAAATTTCTAGTATTTTAATTGAATTTGTACAAAAACACAATTCAATTAAAATAAATCTGTGACCACTTTTTTGTTCCCACGATTACTCAAAATTGAACCGTGCAAATTCAATTAAATTTGACACAGTCATAGGTCATCGTCTTAAGACGTGACAGGAACATTTTCAAGTTCATTTAAATATCGTGACGTCATCCAGGCGCCATTTTGTGAAGTGCTCTGAGAATCAACTCATGATCATATCTTCATAACCGTAAATCATTTATCATTCATATTTATAACGATTATAGTCAATATCCGTCCGGTCAACTTAAGGTCAATTAACCCGCGCGTACGCGTCCGTCCGCGCGTCGGTGCGCGCAAAATTAAAAAATGCTCATAATCACTTTTTGATCAAATTAGAGTACGTTTTAGGCCATTTCAAGCATTTCGAAAATTTTGCGTAGGCACACCTTTGCGCGCGCATAAATTTGCGCGCACGTTTGTGTTCGTAATGGTCTTACGCAACCTAGAATCGCCTTTTTTGTCTATCATAGTATTGCCCATTTTATTCCGAACAATTTGATACCATGTTTATCTCTTTATGACCATTAATAACGAAATGAGCGTCAGTTTAAGGTAAATGTCTGTGCGTGCGAGCTCTTTTAATACATAGCATATATGGGCAAAAACATGCCTATACGGAATACATTATTAACTGTATAGAAAAAAATATTATGGCTCGATCTGAAAAGTCAACGGCAAAATGCGTGTGAAACTAGTGAGCAATAATTGACCCAGTTGTACATTTCATCGCGCACCAGCTGCTGGTGACAATGACAATGTATATTACGTGTATAACAAAATGCGCACTATGCCCAAACTCCATTGTGACGTAACAATCACACCCTAGGCAAACTGATTGCAGTGTATCGAAAATTCGTCAGCATATTTTTGGAAAATTGATTGTATCTCTGTAAATGTTGATCAATTTTCTTCCAAATTTTGATATGTTGTAGCTGAGCTAATTCTCTACCAGACATATGGCATTAATTTTTCATTTGGATGAAGTCATCGTAGTGAAATATTCGATTAAAGGCGACATTGCATAATTTGTCATATTTGCGTGTTATGTCTATAGGAGGTCACTTTTTTCAAAACATGAAACTGCATGACAATGTGTTTTGACCAGTATCTCAGTTGTTATTCAACAGTTTTCTCCCAAATTTAAGTATGTTGTACCTGAGACTATATGTTATCTAAATCACCCCTCATTTTTTAGATAAGATGTCAGAATCATGCTCATGATCATCAATATCATTAACATTATCATTATCATCGTCATCATCGTCATCACCATTACTATCAAGATCACCATCATCATTGTTTACATGTCTATATAACTTCTACCTTTCTCAATATAGTAAATAGTATAATCTACCATCAGACATGAAGACAGACCACCTTATTCGTCTTCGTGACGAATTAAATTTCTAGTTTTTATTTATTGTTCCCACTTTTTTGTTCCGACGATAACTCACGATCAGTTTAGTCAATTTCGTTCAATTTTGGCACAGTCATAGGTCATTGTTATAAGACGTGACAGGAACATTTTCAAGGTCATCAAGTCTTCATGACGTCATCCAGGCGCCATTTTGTGTTTTTTGGGGTACTTTTTACTCATGATCATATCTTCATAACGGAAAGGCATTTCTCATTTATATTTATCATGATTAGGGTCAATATCCGTCCGGTCAGTTTCAGGTCAGAAAATGCGCGCGCATGCGTACGTCCGCGCGTTAGCGCGCGCGCAAAAAATAAAAATGCTTCAAATCGTCTCAAATTCATTTTGCATACGTTTCAGGCCATTTTAAGCATTTTGCAAAAAACGCGCACACGCGCATGGGCGCGCGTTTTCGCGTGTCCTTGCATTTGGCAACATGAAATCGCCAATTTTTTTCCGTCATCATATCTGACACATTCTTTCAAGCATTTTCATACATTGTTCACCTTTTTCTGCCCATTAATAACGGAATGAGCGTCCGTTTAAGATAATGTCCGTGCGTGCGAGCTCTTGTAATACATAGCATATATGGGCAAAAACATCCCATTTTAAAAATCGAAATAGCTCTTCAGATAGTCCATTGACCCCCAATTTTTATATCATGGTTGGAAAAAGCATGAGTTGGAGATATGATTTCATACCACCCTGACTCGTACAAAGTGAAACAAAGTCTTAATATTGGCATCTAAACTCCAAAAAATGTATTTTGTTGATGACGTCATTTTTGTCTTTGTTTAATTGAGATTATCTCACGTATCGGTGATCGATTTTCACCCAGATTTTAATATGTTGTAGCTTAGATAATTTTCTATCAGAAATTTGTCATATATTATCATTAAGATGACGTCATCATAGTGAAATATTCGATTAAAGGCGACAATGCATAATTTGTCATATTTGCGTGTTATGTCTATGGGAGGTCACTTATTTCAAAACATGAATCTGCATGACAATGTGTTTTGACCAGTATCTCGGTTGTTATTCAACATTTTTCTCCTAAATTTAAGTATGTTGTCGCTGAGACTATATGTTATCTAAATCACCCCTCATTTTTCCGATAAGATGTCAGAATCACGCTCATGATCATAATCATCATCATTATCATAATGATGATAATCATCCTCATCAACATCATCATGATCATGATCATCATAATCATTACTATCAAGATCATCATCATCATAATCATCATTGTTTACATGTCTATATAACTTCTCCCTTTTTCAATATAGTAAATATTATAATCTATTATAAGACTTGAAGACAGACCACCTTATTCGTCTTCGTGACGAATTAAATTTCTAGTATTTTAATTGAATTTGTACAAAAACACAATTCAATTAAAATAAATTGTGACCACTTTTTTGTGTGCACGATTACTCAACATTGAACCGTCCAATTTCTTTTAAATTTAAAACAGTTATAGGTCATTGTCTTAAGACGTGACAGGAACATTTTCAAGTTCATCAAAATATCGTGACGTCATCCAGGCGCCATTTTGTGAAGTACTCTAAAATACAACTCATGATCATATCTTCATAACCGTAACTCATTTCTCATTCATATTTATAAAGATTAAGGTCAATATCCGTCCGGTCACCTTAAGGTCAATAAACGCGCGCGTAAGCGTACGTCCGCGCGTCGGTGCGCGCAAAAATAAAAAATGCTCAAAATCACTTTTTGATCAAATTAGAGTACGTTTTAGGCCATTTCAAGCATTTCGAAAATTTTGCGTGCGCGTTTTAGGCCATTTCAAGCATTTCGAAAATTTGCGCGCACGTTTTTTTTCGTAACGGTCGAACGCAACCTAGAATCGCCATTTTTTGTCTATCATAGTATTACCCATTTTTTTCCGAACAATTTGATACCATGTTTTTCTCTTTATGACCATTAATAACGAAATGAGCGTCAGTTTAAGGTAAATGTCTGTGCGTGCGAGCTCTTGTAATACATAGCATATATGGGCAAAAACATGCCTATACGAAATACATTATTAACTGTATAGAACAAATATTATTGCTCGATCGGAAAAGTCAACGGCAAAATGCGTGTGAAACTAGTGAGCAATAATTGACCCAGTTGTACATTTCATCGCGCACCAGCTGCTGGTGACAATGACAATGTATATTACGCGTATAAAAAAATGCGCACTATGCCCGAACACCATTGTGACGTAACAATCACACTCTAGGCACACTGATTGCAGTGTATCGAAAATTCGTCAGCAAATTTTTGGAAAATTGATTGTATCTCTGTAAATTTTGATCGACTTTCTTCCAAATTTTGATATATTTTAGCTGAGACAATTCTCAACAAATGTCGTTGCCACGATTTTTCATTTTGACAAAAGTATCATGGCGTATTTTTGCGATTAAAGGAGGCATGTCAATTTTTCACATTTTGCGTGTATTCTCTATGGGACATGACTTTTTCTAAAATCTGGATTCTACATTCCTGTCTTTTGCGAGCAATATATCGACATTATTTCTGCTTGGATTATGTTGATTTTCGAGTATGTTGTAGCTGAGACTATATGTTATTTAAATCACCCCACATTCTTCCAATAAGATTCCAGGATCACGCTCATGATCATGATCATCATCATTGTCATAATGATGATAATCATTCCATCAACATCATCATGATCATCATGATCATCATAATCATCATCATCGTCATCATCATCATCATCGTCATCATCATCATGACCAGTATCATCATCATCATGATTATCAATATCGTCATCATGACAATCATGATCATGATCAAGTAATTCATTTTTCAATACTTTGTGTCATATTCATTAGGACTACTTTTTTTTATATTTGTTGCATTAAATTTGATCATGATCATTATGCATTCATCATGATAATTTCTCAATATTTCGTTCATCAGTTCAGCTCATCAGTTCAGCACATCAGTTTAGTTCAGTTCATCAGTTTATCCTTTTAGCTCATCGATTCAGTTCATTTCACATCAGTTAAATCCATCAATTCATATCTTAATACATCATTTTACATTAACATCAGTTTATTGGGTAATTCAATTGAAGATGAGCTTGATCATAAGAATTGAAAACAGACCACCTAATTCGTCCCCATGACGAATTACATTTCTAGTTAGGTGGTCTGTTATCAACAGACCACCTATTGTTTTCGTCAGAATTTTCTTTATTATTATTATTATTATTAGGTGGTCTGTCAACGACAGACCACCTATTGATTTCGTCAGAATTTTCTTTATTATTATTATTATTATTATTATTATTATTATTATTATTATTATTTATTTTTATTTCTTCCCGTTTTTTGTTCCTAGGATAACTCACGTTCGGTTTCGTCAATTTCATTCAATTTTGCCACATTCAAAGGTCATTGTCATGAAAAGTGACAGGAACATTTTCAAGGTCATCAGATCATCGTGACGTCATCCAGGCGCCATTTTGTGAAATCACGTTATCCATCATATCTTCATGATGCATCAGCAAAGGTCATTCATATTCATATCACATATATTTCAGGTCAAAGGTCAACAGGTCATGTCATCAAAGGTTACATAAAGGTCATGACGCGCGCGTACGTGCGCGTCAAAATTTTAAAAAGCTCAAAATCACTTAACTACTAAAGGAGAGTACGAATCAGGTCATTTTAAGCATTTCAAAATTTTCCGTCCGTACATGTCCCCGCGCGCGGTGCGCGCGCTCATGACGCGCAGAAAAAGTCAAATTCAAAATGTTTACATGATTTTGATTCCTCTTAACGTAATTGACAATTTACATTAATTTCAGTCACTCTTCATATTTAATAAGGCCGTGAGCGTGCGTCAAAGTTCAAAATCCGCGCGTACTGCTATGGGCAATATAATGCAAATTTGATCAAAAACATGCCATTTTAAAAATCGAAATAGCTCTTCAGATAGTCCATTGACCCCCAATTTTTATATCATGGTTGGAGAAAGCATGAGTTGGAGATATGATTTCATACCACCCTGACTCGTACAAAGTGAAATAAAGTCATCATATTGGCATCTAAACTCAAACAAATGTATTTTTTTGATGACGTCATTTTTGTCTTTGTTTAATTGAGATTATCTCACTTATCGGTGATCGATTTTCTCCCAGATTTTGATATGTTGTAGCTGAGATAATTCTCTATCAAAAATATGTCATTCATTTTTCATTTTGATGACGTCATCATAGTTAAATATTCCATTAAAGGCGACAATGCATAATTTGTCATATTTGCGTGTTATGTCTATGGGAGGTCACTTTTTTCAAAACATGAATCTGCATGACAAGGTGTTTTGACCAGTATCTCGGTTGTTATTCAACAGTTTTCTCCCAAATTTTAGTATGTTGTAGCTGAGACTATTTGCTATCCAAATATTTCCTTATTTTTTCAATCAGATGTCAGGATCATGCTTATGCTCATCATCATCATTAACATTATCGTTTTTATCATCATATAACATTATCATTATCATCATCATCATCACCTTTACTATCATGATCATCATCATGGTCATCATGATCATCATTGTTTACATGTCTATATAACTTCTCCCATTCTCAATTCTATCATAAGACTTAGACAGACCACCTTATTCGTCTTCGTGACGAATTAAATTTCTAGTTAGGTGGTCTGTTATCAACAGACCACCTATTGATTTCGTCAGAATTTTCTTTATTTATTTATTTATTATTAGGTGGTCTGTCAACGACAGACCACCTATTGATTTCGTCAGAATTTTCTTTATTTATTATTATTATTATTATTATTATTATTATTATTATTTATTTTTATTTCTTCCCGTTTTTTGTTCCTAGGATAACTCAAGTTCCGTTTCGTCAATTTCATTCAATTTTGGCACAGTCATAGGTCATTGTCATGAGACGTGACAGGAACATTTTCAAGGTCATCAGGTCATCGTGACGTCATCCAGGCGCCATTTTGTGAAATCACGTTATCCATCATATCTTCATGATGCATCAGCAAAGGTCATTCATATTAATATCACATATACTTCAGGTCAAAGGTCAACAGGTCATGTCATCAAAGGTCACATAAAGGTCATGACGCGCGCGTACGTGCGCGTCAAAATTTTAGAAAGCTCAAAATCACTTAACTACTAAAGGAGAGTACGAATCAGGTCATTTTAAGCATTTCAAAATTTTCCGTCCGTACATGTCCCCGCGCGCGGTGCGCGCGCTCATGACGCGCAGAAAAAGTCAAATTCAAAATGTTTACATGATTTGGATTCCTCTTAACGTAATTGACAATTTACATTAATTTCAGTCACTCTTCATATTTAATAAGGCCGTGAGCGTGCGTCAAAGTTCAAAATCCGCGCGTACTGCTATGGGCAATATAATGCAAATTTGATCAAAAACATGCCATTTTAAAAATCGAAATAGCTCTTCAGATAGTCCATTGACCCCCAATTTTTATATCATGGTTGGAGAAAGCATGAGTTGGAGATATGATTTCATACCACCCTGACTCGTACAAAGTGAAATAAAGTCATCATATTGGCATCTAAACTCAAACAAATGTATTTTCTTGATGACGTCATTTTTGTCTTTGTTTATTTGAGATTATCTCACTTATCGGTGATCGATCTTCTCCCAGATTTTGATATGTTGTAGCTGAGATAATTCTCTATCAGAAATATGTTATTTATTTTTCATTTAGATGACGTCATCATAGTTAAATATTTGATTAAAGGCGACAATGCATAATTTGTCATTTTTGCGTGTTATGTCTATGGGAGGTCACTCTTTTCTAAACATGAATCTGCATGACAATGTGTTTTGACCAGTATCTCGGTTGTTATTCAACAGTTTTCTCACAAATTTTAGTATGTTGTCGCTGAGACTATATGTTATCTAAATCTAACCCTCATTTTTTCGATAAGATGTCAGAATCACGCGCATGATCATGATCATCATCATTATCATAATGATGATAATCATCCTCATCAACATCATCATGATCATGATCATCATAATCATTACTATAAAGATCATCAGCATCATAATCATCATTGTGTACATGTCTATATAACTTCTCCCTTTTTCAATATAGTAAATATTATAATCTATTATAAGACTTGAAGACAGACCACCTTATTCGTCTTCGTGACGAATTAAATTTCTAGTTATTATTTATTTTTATTTCTCCCCGTTTTTTGTTCCTAGGATAACTCAAGTTTGGTTTAGTCAATTTAATTCAATTTTAGCACAGTTATAGGTCATTGTAATGACACGTGACAGGAACATTTTCAAGGTCATCATGTCATCTTGACGTCATCCAGGCGCCATTTTGTGAAATCACATTATCCATCATATCTTCATGATGCATCAGCAAAGGTCATTCATATTCATATCACATATACTTCAGGTCAAGGGTCAACAGGTCAAGTCATCAAAGGTCACATAAAGGTCATGACGCGCACGTACGCGCGCGTCAAAATTTTAAAATGCTCAAAATCACTTAACTATTAAAGGAGAGTACGAATCAGGTCATTTGAAGCATTTCAAAATTTTCCGTCCGTAAGTGTCCCCGCGCGCGGTGTGCGCGCTCACGGCGCGCGGAAAAGGTCAAATTCAAAATGTTTACATGATTTAGATTCCTCTTAACGTAAATAACAATTATTATTAATTTCAGTCATTCTTCATATTTCATAAGGCCATGAGCGTGCGTCAAAGTTCAAAATCCGCGTGTGCTGCTATGGGCAATATAATGCTAATTTGATCAAAAACATGCCATTTTAAAAATCGAAATAGCTCTTCAGATAGTCCATTGACCCCCAATTTTTATATCATGGTTGGAGAAAGCATGAGTTGGAGATATGATTTCATACCACCCTGACTCGTACAAAGTGAAATAAAGTCATCATATTGGCATCTAAACTCAAACAAATGTATTTTGTTGATGACGTCATTTTTGTCATTGTTTATTTGAGATTATCTCACTTATCGGTGATCGATCTTCTCCCAGATTTTGATATGTTGGAAGCTGAGATAATTCTTTATCAGAAATATGTCATTTATTTTTCATTTAGATGACGTCATCATAGTTAAATATTCGATTAAATGCGACATTGCTTAATTTGTCATATTTGCGTGTTATGTCTATGGGAGGTCACTTTTTTCAAAACATGAATCTGCATGACAATGTGTTTTGACCAGTATCTCGGTTGTTATTCAACAGTTTTCACCCAAATTTTAGTATGTTGTAGCTGAGACTATTTGCTATCTAAATATTTCCTCATTTTTTCAATCAGATGTCAGGATCATGCTCATAGTCATCATCATCATTAACATTATTGTTTTTATCATCATATAACATTATCATTATCATCATCATCACCTTTACTATCATGATCATCATCATGTTCATCATGATCATCATTGTTTACATGTCTATATAACTTCTCCCATTCTCAAATCTATCATAAGACATAGACAGACCACCTTATTCGTCTTCGTGACGAATTAAATTCTAGTTATTATTATTATTATTTATTTTTATTTCTTCCCGTTTTTTGTTCCTAGGATAACTCACGTTCGGTTTCGTCAATTTCATTCAATTTTGGCACAGTCATAGGTCATTGTCATGAAAAGTGACAGGAACATTTTCAAGGTCATCAGATCATCGTGACGTCATCCAGGCGCCATTTTGTGAAATCACGTTATCCATCATATCTTCATGATGCATCAGCAAAGGTCATTCATATTCATATCACATATATTTCAGGTCAAAGGTCAACAGGTCATGTCATCAAAGGTCACATAAAGGTCATGACGCGCGCGTACGTGCGCGTCAAAATTTTAAAAAGCTCAAAATCACTTAACTACTAAAGGAGAGTACGAATCAGGTCATTTTAAGCATTTCAAAATTTTCCGTCCGTACATGTCCCCGCGCGCGGTGCGCGCGCTCATGACGCGCAGAAAAAGTCAAATTCAAAATGTTTACATGATTTGGATTCCTCTTAACGTAATTGACAATTTACATTAATTTCAGTCACTCTTCATATTTAATAAGGCCGTGAGCGTGCGTCAAAGTTCAAAATCCGCGCGTACTGCTATGGGCAATATAATGCAAATTTGATCAAAAACATGCCATTTTAAAAATCGAAATAGCTCTTCAGATAGTCCATTGACCCCCAATTTTTATATCATGGTTGGAGAAAGCATGAGTTGGAGATATGATTTCATACCACCCTGACTCGTACAAAGTGAAATAAAGTCATCATATTGGCATCTAAACTCAAACAAATGTATTTTCTTGATGACGTCATTTTTGTCTTTGTTTATTTGAGATTATCTCACTTATCGGTGATCGATCTTCTCCCAGATTTTGATATGTTGTAGCTGAGATAATTTTCTATCAGAAATATAGCATTTATTTTTCATTTAAATGACGTCATCATAGTTAAATATTTGATTAAAGGCGACAATGCATAATTTGTCATTTTTGCATGTTATGTCTATGGGAGGTCACTCTTTTCTAAACATGAATCTGCATGACAATGTGTTTTGACCAGTATCTCGGTTGTTATTCAACAGTTTTCTCCCAAATTTTACTATGTTGTCGCTGAGACTATATGTTATCTAAATCTAACCCTCATTTTTTCGATAAGATGTCAGAATCACGCGCATGATCATGATCATCATCATTATCATAATGATGATAATCATCCTCATCAACATCATCATGATCATGATCATCATAATCATTACTATAAAGATCATCAGCATCATAATCATCATTGTGTACATGTCTATATAACTTCTCCCTTTTTCAATATAGTAAATATTATAATCTATTATAAGACTTGAAGACAGACCACCTTATTCGTCTTCGAGACGAATTAAATTTCTAGTTAGGTGGTCTGTCGTTTTCGACAGATCACCTATTGTTTTCGTCAGAATTTTCTTTCTTCTTTATTATTATTATTTATTTATTCTTTATTTTTATTTCTCCACACTTTTTTGTTCAGATGATAACTCAAGATCGGTTGAGTCAATTTCGTTCAATTTTGGCACAGTCATAGGTCATTGCCACAAGACGTGACAGGAACATTTTCAAGGTCATCAAGTCTTCATGACGTCATCCAGGCGCCATTTTGTGTTTTTTTTGGTGCTTTCAACTCATGATCATATCTTCATAACGGAAAAGCATTTCTTATTCATATTTATCATGGTTAAGGTCAATATCCGTCCGGTCAATTTCAGGTCAAAAAACGCGCGCGCATGCGTACGTCCGCGCGTTGGCGCGCGCGCAAAAAATAAAAATGCTCTAAATCGTCTCAAATTAATTTTGCATACGTTTTAGGCCATTTTAAGCGTTTCGCAAAAAAACGCGCACACGCACATGCGCGCGCGTTTTCGCGCGTACTGGTAATTTTCAACATAAAATCGCCAAATTTTCTCTGTCATCATATTTGGCACATTTTTCCAAGCATTTTGATACCTTGTTCACCTTTTTTTGCCCAGTAATAACGGAATGAGCGTCCGTTTAAAATAATGTCCGTGCGTGCGAGCTCTTGTAATACATAGCATACATGGGCAAAAACATGCCTATACAAAATCCATTGTAGCGCTTTAGGATGCAAAGTGAACCCAATTTCTTTCTCATATTTTGATACAATATGAATTGGAGATATGATTTCATGTCTCATTTGACCCTCAATTAACTCATGACGTCATCATAATGGCCTCCGAACTCAAAATTTCAATTTGCATATTATGACGTCAGCAGATTTTTGGAAAATTGATTGTATCTCTGTAAATATTAATCAATTTTCTTTCAAATTTCGATATGTTCTACCTGAGAATATTCCCTACAAATACAGTTATCACGATATTTCATTTTGACAAAGGCATCATAGCGTATTTTTGCGATTAAAGGAGGCATGTCAATTTTTCACATTTTGCGTGTATTCTCTATGGGACATGACTTTTTCTCAAAACTGGATTCTACATTCTCGTCTTTCGCGAGCAATATCTCCGTCGTTTTATCTTTGTTTACGCTGAGCTTTGAGTATGTTGTAGCTGAGACAATAAGCTATCACAAGTGTGCCCTTTATTTTTCGATCAGATGCCGAGATCATGCTCATATTTCACTTGCAACGTGGGATTTGAGAATTCCATTTCTCGTTTACGTGTAATCGCTATGGGAAATGTTTTGGTATATCGGTAACGCACTTGACTTCGGACCTCGAGATCCCTGGTTCGAGTCCGGGAGTCTCCAACAATTTTGTTTCTTCATTTTTTTTTCTTTTTTGACTTTTCAATGATCATAAAATTGAAAACAGACCACCTAATTCGTCCCCATGACGAATTAAATTTCTAGTATTTTAATTGAATTTGTACAAAAACACAATTCAATTAAAATAAATTTGTGACCACTTTTTTGTTCACACGATTACTCAAAATTGAACCGTGCAAATTCAATTAAATTTGACACAGTTATAGGTCATTGTCTTAAGACGTGACAGGAACATTTTCAAGTTCATTAAAATATCGTGACGTCATCCAGGCGCCATTTTGTGAAGTACTCTGAATATCAACTCATGATCATATCTTCATAACCGTAAATCATATCTCATTCATATTTATAACGATTAAGGTCAATATCCGTCCGGTCAACTTAACGTCAATAAACGCGCGCGTACGCGTACGTCCGCGCGTCGGTGCGCGCAAAAATAAAAAATGCTCATAATCACTTTTTAATCCAATTAGAGTACGTTTTAGGCCATTTCAAGCATTTCGAAAATTTTGCGTGGGCACACCTTTGCGCGCGCATAAATTTGCGCGCACGTTTGTGTTCGTAATGGTCGTACGCAACCTAGAATCGCCAATTTTTGTCTATCATAGTATTGCCCATTTTTTTCCGAACAATTTGATACCATGTTTATCTCTTTATGACCATTAATAACGAAATGAGCGTCAGTTTAAGGTAAATGTCTGTGCGTGCGAGCTCTTGTAATACATAGCATATATGGGCAAAAAACATGCCTATACGAAATACATTATTAACTGTATAGAACAAATATTATTGCTCGATCTGAAAAGTCAACGGCAAAAAGCGTGTGAAACTAGTGAGCAATAATTGACCCAGTTGTACATTTCATCGCGCACCAGCTGCTGGTGACAATGACAATGTATATTACGCGTATAACAAAATGCCCACTATGAGCGAACTCTATTGTGACGTCACAATCACACCCTAGGCACACTGTTTGCAGTGTATCTCTGTAAATATTGATCAATTGTCTTCCAAATTTTGATATGTTTTAGCTGAGACAATTCTTAACAAATCCTGTCGCCACTTTTTTTCATTTTGACAAAAGCATCATGGCGTATTTTTGTGATTAAAGGAGGCATGTCAATTTTTCACATTTTGCGTGTATTCTCTATGGGACTTGACTTTTTCTCAAATCTGGATTCTACATTCCTGTCTTTTGCGAGCAATATATCGACATTATTTCTCCTTGGATTATGTTGATTTTCGAGTATGTTGTAGCTGAGACTATATGTTATCTAAATCACCCCTCATTCTTCCAATAAGATTCCAGGATCACGCTCATGATCATCATCATCATCATTGTCAGTATGATGATAATCATTCCATCAACATCATCATGATGATCATGATCATCATGATCATCATGATCATCATAATCATCATCACCGTCATCATCATCACCTTTATCATCATCATCATCATAATCATGATCATCATCATGACCATGATCATCATCATGATTATCATTATCGTCATCATGACAATCATGATCACGATCAAGTAGTTCATTTCTCAATACTTTGTGTCATATTCATTAGGACTACTTATTTTGATATTTGTTTGCATTAAATTTGATCATGATCATGATCATTATTCATCATCTAGATGATTTCTCAATATTTCGTTCATCAGTTCAGCTCATCAGTTTAGTTCAGTTCATCAGTTCATTAGGTTCACCCTTTTAGCTCATCGATTCAGTTCATTTCACATCAGTTCAATCTATCAGTTCATCAGTACTTCATTCATCAATTCATATCTCGATACATCATTTTACATTAACATCATTTTATTGGGTTATTAAATTGAAGATGATCATGATCAAAAGAATTGAAGACAGACCACCTAATTCGTCTCCATGACGAATTAAATTTCTAGTATTTTAATTGAATTTGTACAAAAACACAATTCAATTAAAATAAATTTGTGACCACTTTTTTGTTCACACGATTACTCAAAATTGAACTGTGCAAATTCAATTAAATTTGACACAGTCATAGGTCATCGTTTTAAGACGTGACAGGAACATTTTCAAGTTCATCAACATATCGTTACGTCATCCAGGCGCCATTTTGTGAAGTACTCTGAAAATCAACTCATGATCATATCTTCATAACCGTAAATCATTTCTCATTCATATTTTTAACGATTTAGGTCAATATCCGTCCGGTCAACTTAAGGTCAAAAAACGCGCGCGTACGTGTACGTCCGCACGTCGGTGCGCGCGCAAATAAAAAATGCTCAAAATCACTTTTTGATCAAATAAGTGTACGTTTTAGGCCATTTCAAGCATTTCAATTTTTTTGCGTGCGCACACCTTTGCGCGCGCATAAATTTGCGCGCACGTTTGTGTTCGTAATGGTCGTACGCTACCTAGAATCGCCTTTTTGTGTCTATCATAATATTGCCCATTTTATTCCGAACAATTTGATACCATGTTTATCTCTTTATGACCATTAATAACGAAATGAGCGTCAGTTTAAGGTAAATGTCTGTGCGTGCGAGCTCTTGTAATACATAGCATATATGGGCACAAACATGCCTATACGAAATACATTATTAACTGTATAGAACAAATATTATTGCTCGATCTGAAAAGTCAACGGCAAAATGCGTGTGAAACTAGTGAGCAATAATTGACCCAGTTGTACATTTCATCGCGCACCAGCTGCTGGTGACAATGACAATGTATATTACGCGTATAACAAAATGCGCACCATGCCCGAACTCCATTGTGACGTAACAATCACACCCTAGGCACACTGATTTTAGTGTATCGAAATTTCGTCAGCATATTTTTGAAAAATTGATTGTATCTCTGTAAATGTTGATCAATTTTCTTCCAAATTTTGATATGTTTTAGCTGAGACAATTTTCAACAAATGTCGTTGCCACGATTTTTCATTTTGACAAAAGCATCATGGCTAATTTTTGCGATTAAAGGAGGCATGTCAATTTTTCACCTTTTGCGTGTATTCTCTATGGGACATGACTTTTTCTAAAATCTGGATTCTACATTCCTGTCTTTTGCAAGCAATATATCGACATTATTTTTGCTTGGATTATGTTGATTTTCGAGTATTTTGTAGCTGACACTATATGTTATCAAAATCACCCCACATTCTTCCAATAAGATTCGAGGATCACGCTCATGATCATCATCATTGTCTTAATGATGATAATCATTCCATCAACATCATCATGATCATCATAATCATCATCATCGTCATCATCATCATCATCGTCATCATCATCACCATTATCATCATCATCATGACCAGTATAATCATCATCATGATTATCAATATCGTCATCATGACAATCATGATCATGATCAAGTAGTTCATTTTTCTAATACTTTGTGTCATATTCATTAGGACTACTTATTTTGATATTTGTTTGCAATAAATTTGATCATGATCATTATGCATTCATCATGATAATTTCTCAATATTTCGCTCATCAGTTCAGCTCATCAGTTCAGCTCATAAGTTTAGTTCAGTTCATCAGTTTATCCTTTTAGCTCATCGATTCAGTTCATTTCACATAAGTTAAATCTATCAGTTCATCAGTTCATCAGTACTTCATTCATTAATTCATATCTTAAAACATCATTTTATATTAACATCAGTTTATTGGGTAATTCAATTGAAGATGAGCTTGATCATAAAATTGAAAACAGACCACCTAATTCGTCCCCATGACGAATTAAATTTCTAGTTAGGTGGTCTGTTATCAACAGACCACCTATTGATTTCGTCAGAATTTTCTTTATTATTATTATTATTATTATTTATTTTTATTTCTTCCCGTTTTTTGTGCCCCGGATAACTCAAGTTTGGTTTAGTTAATTTCAATAAATTTAGGCACAATTATAGTTCATTGTCATGAGACATGACATGAACATTTTCAAGGTCATTGAGTTATCGTGACGTCATCCATGCGCCATTTTGTGAAATCACGTTATCCATCATATCTTCATGATGCGTACTCAAAGTTAATTCATATTCATATCACATATATTTCAGGTCAAGGGTCAACAGGTCATGTCATCAAAGGTCACATAAAAGTCATGACGCGCGCGTATGTGCGCGTCAAAATTTAAAATTGCCTAAAATCACTAAACTATTAAACGAGAGTACGAATCAGGTCATTTTAAGCATTTCAAAATTTTCCGTCCGTAAGTGTCCCCGCGCGCGGTGTGCGCGCTCACAGCGCGCGGAAAAGGTCAAATTCAAAATGTTTACATGATTTGGATTCCTCTTAACGTAATTGACAATTTACATTAATTTCAGTCACTCTTCATATTTCATAAGGCCGTGAGCGTGCGTCAAAGTTCAAAATCCGCGCGTACTGCTATGGGCAATATAATGCAAATTTGATCAAAAACATGCCATTTTAAAAATCGAAATAGCTCTTCAGATAGTCCGTCGACCCCCAATTTTTATATCATGGTTGGAGAAAGCATGAGTTGGAGATATGATTTCATACCACCCTGACTCGTACAAAGTGTAACAAAGTCAACATATTGACATCTAAACTCAACGAAATGTATTTTGTTGATGACGTCATTTTTGTCTTTGTTTAATTGAGATTATCTCACTTATCGGTAATCGATTTTCTTCCAGATTTTGATATGTTGTAGTTGAGATAATTCTCTATCAAAAATATGTCATTTATTTTTCATTTAGATGACGTCATCATAGTAAAATATTCGATTAAAGGCGACAATGCATAAGTTGTCATATTTGCGTGTTATGTCTATGGGAGGTCACTTTTTTCAAAACATGAATCTGCATGACAATGTGTTTTGACCAGTATCTCGGTTGTTATTCAACAGTTTTCTCCCAAATTTTAGTATGTTGTCGCTGAGACTATATGTTATCTAGATCACCTCTCATTTTTCCGATAAGATGTCAGAATCACGCTCATGATCATGATCATCATCATTATCATAATGATGATAATCATCCTCATCAACATCATCATGATCATGATCATCATAATCATTACCATCCAGATCATCATCATCATAATCATCAATGTTTACATGTCTATATAACTTCCCCCTTTTTCAATATAGTAAATATTATAATCTATTATAAGACTTGAAGACAGACCACCTTATTCGTCTTCGTGACGAATTAAATTTCTAGTATTTTAATTGAATTTGTACAAAAACACAATTCAATTAAAATAAATTTGTGACCACTTTTTTGTTCCCACGATTACTCAAAATTGAACCGTGCAAATTCAATTAAATTTGACAGAGTCATAGGTCATTGTCTTAAGACGTGACAAGAACATTTTCAAGTTCATTCAAATGTCGTGACGTCATCCAGGCGCCATTTTGTGAAGTACTCTGAAAATCAACTCATGATCATATCTTCATAACCGTAAAAAATTTCTCATTCATATTTATCAAGATTAAGGTCAATATCCGCCCGGTCAACTTAAGGTCAATAAACGCGCGCGTACACGTACGTCCGCGCGTCGGTGCGCGCAAAACTAAAAAATGCTCAAAATCACTTTTTAATCAAATTAGAGTACGTTTTAGGCTATTTTAAGCATTTCGAAAAAAAATGCGTGCGCACAGCTTTGCGCGCGCGTTTCCGCGCGTAATGGCATTTTTCAACTTAGAATCGCCAATTTTTTTCTTTCATCATATTTAACACATTTTCTCAAGCATTTCAATACGTTGTTCACCTTTTTCTGCCCATTAATAACGGAATGAGCGTCCGTTTAAGATAATGTCCGTGCGTGCGAGCTCTTGTTATACATAACATATATGGGCAAAAACATGCCTATACAAAATCCATTGTAGCGCTTTAGGATGTAAGGTGAACCTAATTTGTTTTCAAATTTTGATAGAGTATGAATCGGAGATATGATTTCATGTCTCATTTGACCCTCAATTAACTCATCACGTCATCATAATGGCCTCCGAACTCAAAATTTCAATTTGCATATTATGACGTCATCATATTTTTGGAAAAATGATTGTATCTCTGTGAATATTGATCGGTTTAATTCCAGATTTTGATATGTTCTAGCTGAGACAATTTTCTACAAATAAAGTCACGACGTATTTTTCATTTTGACAAAGGCATCATGGCGTATTTTTGCGATTAAAGGAGGCATGTCAATTTTTCACATTTTGCGTGTATTCTCTATGGGACATGACTTTTTCTCAAAACTGGATTCTACATTCTCGTCTTTCGGGAGCAATATCTCCGTCGTTTTATCTTTGTTTACGCTGAGCTTTGAGTATGTTGTAGCTGAGACAATAAGCTATCACAAATGTGCCCTTTATTTTTCGATCAGATGCCGGGATCATGCTCATATCTCACTTGCAAAGAGGGATTTGAGAATTCCATTTTTCGTTTACGTGTATTCTCTATGGGAAATGTTTTGGTATATCGGTAACGCCCTTGACTTCCGACCTCGAGGACCCTGGTTCGAGTCCGGGCGTCTCCAACAATTTTTTTTCTTCATTTTTTTTTTCTTTTTTGACTTTTCAATGATCATCAAATTGAAAACAGACCACCTAATTCGTCACCATGACGAATTAAATTTCTAGTTAGGTGGTCTGTCAACGACAGATCACCTATTGTTTTCGTCAGAATTTTCTTTCTTTATTTATTTATTTATTTATTTATTTTTATTTCTCCCCGTTTTTTGTTCATCGGTTAACTCAAGATCGGTTGTGTTAATTTCTTTCAATTTTGTCACAGTCATAGGTCATTGTCATGAGACGTGACAGTAACCTTTTCAAGGTCATCAGGTCATCGTGACGTCATCCAGGCGCCATTTTGTGAAATCACGTTATCCATCATTTCTTCATGATGCATCAGCAAAGGTCATTCATATTCATATCACATATACTTCAGGTCAAAGGTCAACAGGTCATTTCATCAAAGGTCACATAAAGGTCATGACGCGCGCGTACGCGTGCGTCAAAATTTTAAGATGCTCAAAATCACTTAACTATTAAACGAGAGTACGAATCAGGTCATTTTAAGCATTTCAAAATTTTCCGTCCGTAAGTGTCCGCGCGCGCGTTGCGCGCGCTCAAAACGCGCGGAAATGGTCAAATTCAAATTTTTTACATGATTTAGATTCCTCTTACCGTAAATGACAATTTACATTAATGTCAGTCACTCTTGACCTTTTATAAGGCCGTGAGCGCGCGTCAAAGTTCAAAATCCGCGCGTGCTGCTATGGGCAATATAATGCAAATTTGATCAAAAACATCCCATTTTAAAAATCAAAATAGCTCTTCAGATAGTCCATCGACCCCAACTTTTATATCATGGTTGGAAAAAGCATGAGTTGGAGATATGATTTCATGTCTCATTTGACCCTCAATTAACTCATGACGTCATCATAATGGCCTCCAAACTCAAAATTTTAATTTTCATATTATGACGTCAGCAGATTTTTGGAAAATTGATTGTATCTCTGTAAATATTGATTATTTTTCTTTCAAATTTTGATATGTTCTACCTGAGAATATTCTCTACAAATGCAGTCACCACGATATTTCATTTTGACAAAGGCATCATGGCGTATTTTTAAGATTAAAGGAGGCATGTCAATTTTTCACATTTTGCGTGTATTCTCTATGGGACATGACTTTTTCTCAAAACTGGATTCTACATTCTCGTCTTTCGCGAGCAATATCTCCGTCGTTTTATCTTTGTTTACGCTGAGCTTTGAGTATGTTGTAGCTGAGACAATAAGCTATCACAAGTGTGCCATTTATTTTTCGATCAGATGCCGGGATCATGCTCATATCTCACTTGCAAAGAGGGATTTGAGAATTCCATTTTCCGTTTACGTGTATTCTCTATGGGAAATGTTTTGGTATATCGGTAACGCACTTGACTTCCGACCTCGAGGTCCCTGGTTCGAGTCCGGGCGTCTCCAACAATTTTTTTTCTTCATTTTTTTTTCTTTTTTTGACTTTTTAATGATCATAAAATTGAAAACAGACCACCTAATTCGTCCCCATGACGAATTAAATTTCTAGTTATTCTTTATTTTTATTTATTTCTTCACACTTTTTTGTTCACAGGATAACTCAAGATCGGTTTAATCAATTTCCTTCAATTTTGGCACAGTCATAGGTCATTGTCATGAGACGTGACAGTAACCTTTTCAAGGTCATCAAGTCTTCATGACGTCATCCAGGCGCCATTTTGTGTTTTTTTTGGTACTTTATACTCAGGATCATATCTTCATAACGGAAGGACATTTCTCATTCATATTTATCATGATTAAGGTCAATGTCCGTCCGGTCAATTTCAGGTCAAAAAACGCGCGCGCATGCGTACTTCCGCGCGTTAGCGCGCGCGCAAAAAAAAAAAAATTCTAAATCGTCTCAAATTAATTTTGCATACGTTTCAGGCCATTTTAAGCGTTTCGCAAAAAAACGCGCACACGCACATGCGCGCGCGTTTTCACCCGTACTGGTATTTTTCAACATAAAATCGCCAAATTTTCTCTGTCATCATATTTGGCACATTTTTCCAAGCATGTTGATACCTTGTTCACCTTTTTATGCTCAGTAATAACGGAATGAGCGTCCGTTTAAAAAATTGTCCGTGCGTGCGAGCTCTTGTAATACATAGCATACATGGGCAAAAACATGCCTATACAAAATCCATTGTAGCGCTTTAGGATGCAAAGTGAATCCAATTTCTTTTTCATATTTTGATAGAATATGAATTGGAGATATGATTTCATGTCACATTTGACCCTCAATTAACTCATGACGTCATCATAATGGCTTCCGAACTCAAAATTTCAATTTGCATATTATGACATCATCATATTTTTGGAAAATTGATTGTATCTCTGTAAATATTGATCAATTTTCATCCAAATTTTGATATGATCTAGCTGAGACAATTCTCTACAAATGCAGTCAACACGATATTTCATTTTGACAATGGCATCGTGGCGTATTTTTGCGATTAAAGGAGGCATGTCAATTTTTCACATTTTGCGTGTATTCTCTATGGGACATGACTTTTTCTCAAAACTGGATTCTACATCCTGTCTTTTGCGAGCAATATCTCCGTCGTTTTAGCTTTGTTTACGCTGAACTTTGAGTATGTTGTAGCTGAGACAATAAGCTATCACAAGTGTGCCCTTTATTTTTCGATCAGATGCCGGGATCATGCTCATATTTCAATTACAAAGTGGGATTTGTGCATTCCATTTTCCGTTTACGTGTAATCTCTATGGGAAATGTTTTGGTATATCGGTAACGCACTTGACTTCCGACCTCGAGGTCCCTGGTTCGAGTCCGGGCGTCTCCAACAATTTTTTTTCTTCACTTTTTTTTCTTTTTGACCATTCACTCTACCATCTCCTTTGAATATTAAAACACGTTCAATCGCAAATAATGTAATAAACAACCATATTTACTTTATTATTACCCTATTATCACTAGATCCATTACTTTTTGCGTGTAATCCTTATGGGAGATGACTTTTCTCAAATCTGGATTCTACATTCTTGTCTTTTGCGAGCAATATCGCCGTTATTTCGGCTTGATTTTTGTTGATTTTTGAGTATGTTGTAGCTGAGACTATATACTATCTAAATGTTCTCTCATTTTTTTCAGTCTGATGTCATCGTGGTCTGTTGATGATAATCATCAACATCATCATGATCATCATCATCGTCATCACCATTACTATCAAGATCATCATCATCATCATCATCATGATGATCATCATTGTTTACATGTCTATATAACTTCTCCCTTTCTCAATATAGTAAATATTATAATCTATCATAAGACTTGAAGACAGACCACCTAATTCGTCCCCATGACGAATTAAATGTCTAGTTATTATTATTATTCTTTATTTTTATTTATTTCTTCACACTTTTTTGTTCACAGGATAACTCAAGATCGGTTCAATCAATTTCCTTCAATTTTGGCACAGTCATAGGTCATTGCCATGAGACGTGACAGTAACATTTTTAAGGTCATCAAATCTTCATGACGTCATCCAGGCGCCATTTTGGGTTTTTTTGGTACTTTCAACTCATGATCATATCTTCATAACGGAAAGGCATTTCTTATTCATATTTATCATGATTAAGGTCAATATCCGTCCAGTCAATTTCAGGTCAAAAAACGCGCGCGCATGCGTACGTCCGCGCGTCAGCGCGCGCGCAAAAAATAAAAATGCTCCAAATTGTTTGAAATTAATTTTGCATACGTTTCAGGCCATTTTAAGCATTTCATAAAAATCACGCAAAACACGCATTTTTGCGCGTTTTCGTTCGTAGCGGCCAAACGAAAAATAATTTCCTAGTACGTCTTTTTGACGAGGATATTCCTTATCTTTTTCCGAACAATTTGATACCATGTTTCGTCGCTGTTTTCACGAAGTGACGGTAGTGAAAAAAAATTGCATTCACTTTGCGTTACGATTTTTCTCACTACCGTCACTTCGTGAAAACGAGGACGGTTTATCTTTTCATGACCATTATTGACGGAATTAGCGTCCGTTTAAAATACATGTCCGTACGCGCGAGATCTTGTAATACACAGCATATATGGCCAATAACATGCTTGTCCCTGCTTATACAAAATCCATTATAGCTCTTTAGGAAGTCCACAGATCCCCAATTTTTTTCTTCATATTTGGATAGAATATGAGTTGGAAATATGATTTCAGGTCTCATTTGGCCATTATATATATCGTGACATCGTCATAATGGCCTTGGAACTCAAAAAACGAATTTGCATATTATGACGTCAGCAAATTTATGGAAAATTGATTGTATTTCTGTCAATATTGATTAATTTACTTCCAAACTTAGATATGTTGTAGCTGGGACAATTCTCTACCATATTAGTGTCCATTGTTTTTCATTTTGATGACGTCATCATGGTGAAAATTCCAATTAAAGGCGACATGTCAGAATTTTCTTAATTTGCGTGTTATCTCTATGGAAGGTGAATTTCGCTCACATCATGAATCTACATGACACTCATCTTTGAGCACTATCTCGCTTATTCGTGCTCTATTTTATCCCAAATTTTGGTATGTTATAGCTGAGACTATGGGTTACAAAAACGTTGCTTTTTAGTTTTTTGATCTGATGATGGGATCATGACCAAATCTTCAATTGAATGAAACCCATTTACTGTCTAAACTTTACTGTCAGACTCTCACTGAGTGATTTTTTTTTTCTCTGGTAATTAAGTAACATAAAATGAGCTTGCTAGGGAACATGAGCTTTTGTCTACATCAATAACCCAAAATAAACCGATTTAATCTCTGCGCAGCACAATATTGGTAGAACATGACGGGTAGAGCATTTCATGGAAGAAGATAAAATTGTGAAAATGCACTCTTCATTATGTCAATTAGGGTCAAAGATGCAACTGCTCATTGTACGAGGTCAATAGTCATATTGTCCGAATCTATCTTCCATAATGGTCAATATGCTACACAGTTTAAACTTTGTAGTTTGTATTATTGTATTTATTAACATTTATTTCCTACTCAACATTACAATATAAAACACAATGTATATATAAATTGTATATCGTCGGCCGGCTGGCAGAAGGGCGTTAGTGCTCGAGCGACTCAAAAACTACTTTTCAAATTATTCACATTTAAAGATTTATTTTATATTTAAACTGCTTTCCTTCCCGAAAATTGGTTTAAAACATAAAAGATTAACAGAAATGTTATAGTAGAACACGGCCACAATTTTTTTCTCGGAAACAATTAAGTCAGTTTTATAAAAGTTTGAGGTAATTTAGTGCCAACGCCCTTCTGCCACCCAGGCGACGATATGTGACAATGATTTAAACGGAGTATACAGTAAATAATTCAGATACGGAAGGAGGCGAAAACCCGAAAAGCATAGCTTGTATAACAGAACTTTGATATGAAATATTTATAAAAAAAAGGAAAGGAAAACAAATTAGAAGAGAATTAAGTATAGGAAGGCATGTTCACTTAAAGAGAGAAAGTTAACTCAATTGGGGTGTGCATGTGTCTGCGATTACATCATAACAATAACAAAGTACTACAATTCTAAAATAGATAGCGGGTACATAGCATTACAAACGAGCAAACTCAACCAACAAACAGCAGCTTCATCCGACAGCACTGTCCTGGGGAATATATACAGATGGTACCTAGCAACAGCTGATGCATTTACGTAAGTGATGAAAATAAATAAATCATTGGTCATACAACTTGTTATTGTATCGAAAATAATATCGCTAGTGATATTCGTTTGTCTCGCAATGTGGTCAATAAGGAATCTAAAAGTTCACGACGTTTCGTATGCTACTGCGATACTTCGTCAGGTGATAAAAACTATTGTAAGCAAGGGTCTTTTATACTTTACTTTACTTGTTATTGATTTCGAAAAGAAGTCATTTTCACACATAAATACAAGAGAGGGTATTAATATCGAGCAATTAAATACTTTCTTGCCTTACGGGGAAAGGTCTGCGAGGAGAGCGACTTCTGTAGGATAGATGGTTAGGTGTTCCACAATTTTTGCCCAGAGTATCGAATATCAAATTGAAATCTTCGGACTCTATTTTTAGGGACATGAGTGTTGGCAGCGCTTCTCGTATTATACGTATGGGTTTCCGAGTTGCATTGAAAATTGATAAGATCACTAAATTGTGATGGGAAGATGTTGTTCATGCTTTTATACATGAAAATACCCTGTTGATCCAAGTTGATATCACTGAATCTCAAGAAAATAATTTGTTTAAAGACGGGACCAATATGGGAGCGATAGTGCATTCCGGATATTATACGAATAATCTTCTTCTGCAATAATGTAAGGTCTTGAATTATGTACTTGCAGGAATTCGCCCAAACAAGATTACAGTATAAGAGCACAATTTAACATACGTAGAATGTGATTGGCAATAAATGTTTGAGTCTGGATATAATGCCAATGTAGTAGTAGTAGTAGTAGAAGACTTTATTGGATAACTTATTTAGCACAGGGCTAATCTGCCACAAGGTCCATGGACACCTTACTTTCAACTTCGTAAATATGGTATTTCCATTACAAGGAACTATCTAAATAAACGCCAAGAAATGTGACTTTATCTTCCCTTGGCAATATGACATTATCAAGAACAATGTTGAGATCATTTAAATCTGCATTTGTTCCATTGTGAAAAATCACATAATTACATTTATTTACATTTACAGATAATTTATTAGATTTGAACCATTTACATATATATATATATATATAAGACCTGGATTTACTGTATCCATAAGAGACTTCAAGTTTGAATCTCTTTCAAATATGTTTGTGTCTTCTGCATACAGTATAAAAGACAATACATTAGCAGATTTATAAATATCATTCACATATAATATAAATAACAGTGGCCCAAGCAGGCTACCCTGTGGAATTCCGCATGTTACTGTCCTAAACTCCGAAATTAGGGGATTGATGCTTAGTACATTGTAATCGATTGTTAAGAAAGCTGGTGAACCATTTATGAGCTACACCGCGTATTCCATAACAAATATAGATAGTAAAATATTGTGATTAATTGTGTCAAAAGCCTTTGACAGATCTATTAAAACTCAAATTGCAAATTCATTTGCTTCAGATGCATCAATGACTTTACTAGAAAGACTGGTTAGAGCCATACATGTTGAATAATCCCTACGAAAACCATATTGATGTTTATTGACAATAGAATGTTTGTCAAGTAATTCAATAGTTCTTTTATAAACAATGCGCTCGAATAATTTAGAGAAGACTGACAGTACAGAAGTTGGCCTATAGTTTGTAAATTCACACTTGTCACCACATTTAAAGACTGGTGTTATACTTAAGCTTTCTTTAGCCGATCTGGAAAAAACTCCTTGCAATAATGAAAGATTGAATAGAAATGTTTTGGTATATCGGTAACGCACTTTACTTCCATTCCGGTGACCAAGGTTCGATTCCTGGTGGGTCAATTTAAAAAATATATATATTTTTGCTTTCGTTTCATATTTGATGTTATCATCTTCTTCGACTACTATCTCTCTTTCTCTCTACTCTTTCACCTTCTCCCTCTCTCTGTCTCCCTCTCTTGCTCTGCCTCCCTCTTCTTCACTTGCTCTGTTTCCATCTGTCTCTGCCTCTCTCTTTCTCTAGTCTCTCATCCCTATCGCCCTCTCCCTTTTCCGGCTCTGGCTCCTGTTCTCCCTCTAATATGTCTTGTGATATTCCTTAATTTTCTCTAGCTCTTTCCTTTGCCCTTAGTATTCTTATTTCACCCCTACCATGTTTTCTTATACTATACTCTCTCCTTCCAAGTGCATTCTGATTCCTCTTTCATCCCTCTGTCCAGCTCATGTATGTTTACATGACTATAACCCGTCTCCTGCTCTCCTTCTCTTTATCTATATCTCACCATTTTTCATTTTGATGACGTCATCATAGTGAAAACTTCGTTTAAATGCGACATGTCAGAATTTTCTTAATTTGCGTGGCATATCTATAGGAGGTGACTTTTTCTGAAATATGCATTCTACATTCCGGTCTTGTTTGATTAAATTTCATTATGATCATGATTTTGATCATAATCATTTCTCAATATTTTGTTAATCGGTTAAGTTATTAACTTCAGTTCAGGTCACAGTTCATCAGTTCATCAGTTTAGCTCATCAATTCAGTTCATTTCACATCAGTTCAATCTATCAGTTCATCAGTTCATCGATACTTCATTCATCAATTCATATCTTTATACATCATTTTACATTAACATCATTATATTGGATCATTGAATTAAAGATGAGCATGATCATGAAAATTGAAAACAGACCACCTAAATCGTCCCCATGACGATTTAAATTTCTAGTCTTTCTTATTATTTCTTTATTAGGTGGTCTGTTGAAAACAGATCACCTATTGTTTTCGTCAGAATTTTCTTTCTTTATTAGGTGGTCTGTCAACGACAGATCACCTATTGTTTTCGTCAGAATTTTCTTTCTTTATTTATTTATTAGGTGGTCTGTCAACGACAGACTACCTATTGTTTTCGTCAGAATTTTCTTTCTTTATTTATTCTTTATTTTTATTTATTTCTTCACACTTTTTTGTTCACAGGATAACTCAAGATCGGTTCAATCAATTTCCTTCAATTTTGGCACAGTCATAGGTCATTGTCATAAGACCTGACAGTAACCTTTTCAAGTTCATCAGGTCTTCATGACGTCATCCAGGCGCCATTTTGTGTTTTTTGGGTACTTTTTACTCAGGATCATATCTTCATAACGGAAAAGCATTTCTCATTCATATTTATCATGATTAAGGTCAATATCTGTCCGGTCAATTTCAGGTCAAAAAACGCGCGCGCATGCGTACGTCCGCGCGTCAGCGCGCGCGCAAAAAATAAAAATGCTCCAAATCGTTAAAAATTAATTTTGCATACGTTTTAGCCCATTTTAAGCGTTTCGCAAAAAAAAGCTCGCACATGCGTGCGCGCGCGTTTTCGCGCGTACTGGTATTTGCCAACATAAAATCGCCAAATTTTCTCTTTCATCATATTTGGCACATTTTTTCAAGCATTTTGATACCTTGTTCACCTTTTTTTGCCCATTAATAACGGAATGAGCGTCCGTTTAAGATAATGTCCGTGCGTGCGAGCTCTTGTAATACATAGCATACATGGGCAAAAACATGCCTATACAAAATCCATTGTAGCGCTTTAGGATGCAAGATGAACCCAATTTTGTTTTCATATTTTGATAGAGTATGAATTGGAGATATGATTTCATGTCTCATTTGACCCTCAATTGACTCATGACGTCATCATAATGGCCTCCCAACTCAAAATTTAAATTTGCATATTATGACGTCATCATATTTTTGGAAAATTGATTGTATCTCTGTTAATATTGATTAATTTTCTTCCAAATTTTGATATGTTCTACCTGAGAATATTGTCTACAAATGCAGTCACCACGATATTTCATTTTGACAAGGGCATCATGGCGTATTTTTGCGATTAAAGCAGGCATGTCAATTTTTCACATTTTGCGTGTATTCTCTATGAGACATGACTTTTTCTCAAAACTGGATTCTACATTCTCGTCTTTTGTGAGCAATATCTCCGTCGTTTTATCTTTGTTTACGCTGAGCTTTGAGTATGTTGTAGCTGAGACAATAAGCTATCACAAGTGTGCCCTTTATTTTTCGATCAGATGCCGAGATCATGCTCATATTTCACTTACAAAGTGGGATTTGAGAATTCCATTTTCCGTTTACGTGTATTCTCTATGGGAAATGTTTTGGTATATCGGTAACGCACTTGACTTCCGACCTCGAGGTCCCTGGTTCGAGTCCGGGCGTCTCCAACAATTTTTTTTCTTCATTTTTTTTTCTTTTTTGACTTTTCAATGATCATAAAATTGAAAACAGACCACCTAATTCGTCACCATGACGAATTAAATTTCTAGTTTATTATTATTATTCTTTATTTTTATTTATTTCTTCACACTTTTTTGTTCACAGGATAACTCAAGATCGGTTCAATCAATTTCCTTCAATTTTGGCACAGTCATAGGTCATTGCCATGAGACGTGACAGTAACATTTTTAAGGTCATCAAATCTTCATGACGTCATCCAGGCGCCATTTTGTGTTTTTTTTGGTACTTTCAACTCATGATCATATCTTCATAACGGAAAGGCATTTCTTATTCATATTTGTCATGATTAAGGTCAATATCCGTCCGGTCAATTTCAGGTCAAAAAACGCGCGCGCATGCGTACGTCCGCGCGTCAGTGCGCGCGCAAAAAATAAAAATGCTCCAAATTGTTTGAAATTAATTTTGCATACGTTTCAGGCCATTTTAAGCATTTCGCAAAAAAAAGCTCGCACGCACGTGCGCGCGCGTTTTCGCGCGTACTGGTATTTGCCAACATAAAATCGCAATATTTTCTCTGTCATCATATTTGGCACATCTTTCCAAGCATTTTGATACCTTGTTCACCTTTTTCTGCCCATTAATAATGGAATGAGCGTCCGTTTAAGATAATGTCCGTGCGTGCGAGCTCTTGTAATACATAGCATACATGGGAAAAAACATGCCTATACAAAATCCATTGTAGTGCTTTAGGATGCAAGATGAACCCAATTTTGTTTTCATATTTTGATAGAGTATGAATTGGAGATATGATTTCATGTCTCATTTGACCCTCAATTAACTCATGACGTCATCATAATGGCCTCCAAACTCAAAATTTTAATTTTCATATTGTGACGTCACGAGATTTTTGGAAAATTGATTGTATCTCTGTAAATGTTCATCAATTTTCTTTCAAATTTTGATATGTTCTACCTGAGAATATTCTCTACAAATGCAGTGACCACGATATTTCATTTTGACAAAGGCATCATGGCGTATTTTCGCGATTAAAGGAGGCATGTCAATTTTTCACATTTTGCGTATATTCTCTATGGGACATGACTTTTTCTCAAAACTGGATTCTACATTCTCGTCTTTCGCGAGCAATATCTCCGTCGTTTTATCTTTGTTTACGCTGAGCTTTGAGTATGTTGTAGCTGAGACAATAATCTATCACAAGTGTGCCCTTTATTTTTCGATCAGATGCCGAAATCATGCTCATATTTCACTTGCAACGTGGGATTTGAGAATTCCATTTCCCGTTTACGTGTAATCTCTATGGGAAATGTTTTGGTATATCGGTAACGCACTTGACTTCCGACCTCGAGGTCCCTGGTTCGAGTCCGGGTGTCTCCAACAATTTTTTTTCTTCACTTTTTTTTTCTTTTTGACCTTTCACTCTACCATCTCCTTTGAATATTAAAACACGTACAATCGCAAATAATGTAATAAACAACCATATTTACTTTATTATTACCCTATTATCACTAGATCCATTACTTTTTGCGTGTAAACCTTATGGGAGATGACTTTTTCTCAAATCTGGATTCTACATTCTTGTCTTTTGCGAGCAATATCGCCGTTATTTCGGCTTGATTTTTGTTGATTTTTGAGTATGTTGTAGCTGAAACTATATACTATCTAAATGTTCTCTCATTTTTTTCAGTCTGATGTCATCGTGGTCTGTTGATGATAATCATCAAAATCACCATGATCATCATCATCATCATCATCGTCATCACCATTACTATCAAGATCATCTTTGTTTACATTTCTATATAACTTCTCCCTTTCTCTATATAATTAATATTCAAATTTATTGAATATCTATTGGGTATTAAACACAGACCACCTAATTCGTCCCCATGACGAATTAAATTTTTATTATTTATTATTCTTTATTTTTATTTATTGTTCCCACTTTTTTGTTCACAGGATAACTCAAGATCGGTTCAATCAATTTCCTTCAATTTTGGCACAGTCATAGGTCATTGTCATGAGACGTGACAGTAACCTTTTCAAGGTCATCAAGTCTTCATGACGTCATCTAGGCGCCATTTTGTGTTTTTTTTGGTACTTTTTACTCAGGATCATATCTTCATAACGGAAAGACATTTCTCATTCATATTTATCACGATTAAGGTCAATGTCCGTCCGGTCAATTTGAGGTCAAAAAACGCGCGCGCATGCGTACGTCCGCGCGTCAGCGCGCGCGCAAAAAATAAAAATGCTCTAAATCGTCTCAAATTAATTTTGCATACGTTTCAGGCCATTTTAAGCGTTTCGCAAAAAAACGCGCACACGGGCATGCTCGCGCGTTTTCACCCGTACTGGTATTTTTCAAAATAAAATCGCCAAATTTTCTCTGTCATCATATTTGGCACATTTTTCCAAGCATTTTGATACCTTGTTCACCTTTTTATGCTCAGTAATAACGGAATGAGCGTCCGTTTAAAAAATTGTCCGTGCGTGCGAGCTCTTGTAATACATAGCATACATGGGCAAAAACATGCCTATACAAAATCCATTGTAGCGCTTTAGGATGCAAGATGAGCCCAATTTTGTTTTCATATTTTGATAGAGTATGAATTGGAGATATGATTTCATGTCTCATTTGACCCTCAATTAACTCATGACGTCATCATAATGGCCTCCGAACTCAAAATTTCAATTTTCATATTATGACGTCAGCAGATTTTTGGAAAATTGATTGTATCTCTGTAAATATTGATCAATTTTCTTTCAAATTTGGATATGTTCTACCTGAGAATATTCTCTACAAATGCAGTCTCCACGATATTTCATTTTGACAAAGGCATCATGGCGTCTTTTTGCGATTAAAGGAGGCATGCCAATTTTTCACATTTTGCGTGTATTCTCTATGGGACATGACTTTTTCTCAAAACTGGATTCTACATTATCGTCTTTCGGGAGCAATATCTCCGTCGTTTTATCTTTGTTTACGCTGAGCTTTGAGTATGTTGTAGCTGAGACAATGAGCTATCACAAGTGTGCCCTTTATTTTTCAATCAGATGCCGGGATCATGCTCATATCTCACTTGCAAAGAGGGATTTGAGAATTCCATTTTTCGTTTACGTGTATTCTCTATGGGAAATGTTTTGGTATATCGGTAACGCACTTGACTTCCGACCTCGAGGTCCCTGGTTCGAGTCAGGGCGTCTCCAACAATTTTTTTTCTTCATTAGGTGGTCTGTCGTTCGACAGATCACCTATTGTTTTCGTTCAAATTTTCTTTCTTTATCAGGTGGGCTGTATCTAATACAGACCACCTTATATTTTTGTTAAAATCGCCTTTATTATTTATTATTTATTTATTTATTATTTATTTTTCTTATTTCGACCCACTTTTTGTTAGCAAAATAACTTGAAAATGGCTAAATCAAATAACTTGAAATTTGGCACACATATGTATAGGCATATGGAGAAAACACGGTAAGGTTTTAAACCTTGACCTTGACTGATGACGTCATCTAGGCGCCATTTTGTGAAATTTTCTGAAAATTTACTCATGATCATATTTTCATAACGGTAAGTTATTTCTCATTCATATTTATCATGATCAAGGTCAATATCAGTCCGGTCAATTTCATATAAAAAAGCGCGCGCGTGCGCGTACGTCCGCGCGTCAATGCGCGCGCAAAATTTTTAAATGCTCAAAATCGTCTCAAATTTATTTTGCATACGTTTCAGGTCATTTTAAGCATTTTATAAAAAATCGCGCGTACGAGCATGCGCGCGCGTTTTCGCGCGTAACACCATTAAAAAACATAGAATCGCCATTTTTTTTTCTTTCATGATATTTCTCATATTTTTTCAAGGAATTTGATTACATGTTTATCTCTTTATGACCATTATTAACAAGATGAGCGTCAATTCAAGATAAACGTCCGTGCGCGCGAGGTCTTTTAATACATAGCATATATGGGTAAAAACATGCCTATACAAAATCCGTTATAGCTCTTTGGAATGCACCGGGATCCTCAATTTTTTTTCATATTAAGATAGAGTATGAGTCGGAAATATAATTCCATGTCTCATTTGGCCATTAAGTGTATCGTGACATCATCACAATGGCCTTGGAACTCAAAATACGAATTTGCATATTATGACGTCAGCATATTTATGTAAAATTGATTGTATCTCTGTAAATATTGATCAATTTTCTTCAAAAATTCGATATGTTGTAGCTAAGACAATTCTCTACAAGCGCATTAATAACCATTTTTCATTTTGATGACGTCATCATAGTGAAAATTTTGATTAAAGGCCTCATGTCAAAAACTTCATAATTTGCGTGTTATGCCTATAGAAGGTGAATTTAGTTCACGTTATGAATCTACATGATATTGTCTTTTAAGAATTTGTAAGCAGTATGTCGCTTATTTTTGCTCTATTTTGTCTCAAATTTAAGTTGACCAGCCCACCTATACTTGTTCCAAACAAGTATTATATGTCTAGTTTATTATTATTATTAGGTGGTCTGTTGAAAACAGATCACCTATTGTTTTCGTCAGAATTTTCTTTCTTTATTATTATTTATTATTATCAGGTGGGCTGTATCTATACAGACCACCTTATAATTTTGTTAAAATTGCCTTTATTATTTTTATTATTATCAGGTGGGCTGTATATCGTACAGACCACCTTATAATTTCGTTAGAATTGCCTTTATTATTTATTTATTTATTTATCAGGTGGGCTGTATCTAATACAGACCACCTTATATTTTTGTTAAAATCGCCTTTATTATTTATTATTTATCAGGTGGGCTGTATCTAATACAGACCACCTTATATTTTTGTTAAAATCGCCTTTATTATTTATTATTTATTTATTATTTATTTTTCTTATTTCGACCCACTTTTTGTTAGCAAGATAACTTGAAAAAAGCTAAATCAAATAACTTGAAATTTGGCACACATATGTATAGGCATATGGAGAAAACACAGTAAGGTTTTCAACCTTGACCTTGACCGATGACGTCATCTAGGCGCCATTTTGTGAATTTTTCTGAAAATCAACTCATGATCATATCTTCATAACCAAAAGGTATTTCTCATTCATATTTATCATGATCAAGGTCAATATCAGTCCGGTCATTTTCATGTCAAAAAACGCGCGCATGCGCGTACGTCCGCGCGTCAGTGCGCGCGCAAAAATTTTAAATGCTCAAAATCGTCTCAAATTTATTTTGCATACGTTTCAGGTCATTTTAAGCATTTTATAAAAAATCGCGCGTACGAGCATGCGCGCGCGTTTTCGCGCGTAACACCATTAAAAAACATAGAATCGCCATTTTTTTTTCTTTCATGATATTTCTCATATTTTTTCAAGGAATTTGATTCCATGTTTATCTCTTTATGACCATTATTAACAAGATGAGCGTAAATTCAAGATAAATGTCAGTGCGCGCGAGCTCTTTTAATACATAGCATATATGGGCAAAAACATGCCTATACAAAATCCGTTATAGCTCTTTGGAATGCACCGGGATCCTCAATTTTTTTTCATATTAAGATAGAGTATGAGTCGGAAATATGATTCCATGTCTCATTTGGCCATTAAGTGTATCGTGACATCATCACAATGGCCTTGGAACTCAAAATACGAATTTGCATATTATGACGTCAGCATATTTATGTAAAATTGATTGTATCTCTGTAAATATTGATCAATTTTCTTCAAAATTTCGATATGTTGTAGCTAAGACAATTCTCTACAAGCGCAGTAATAACCATTTTTCATTTTGATGACGTCATCATAGTGAAAATTTTGATTAAAGGCCTCATGTCAAAAACTTCATAATTTGCGTGTTATGCCTATAGAAGGTGAATTTAGTTCACGTTATGAATCTACATGATATTGTCTTTTAAGAATTTGTAAGCAGTATGTCGCTTATTTTTGCTCTATTTTGTCTCAAATTTTAGTTGACCAGCCCACCTATACTTGTTCCAAACAAGTATTATGTGTCTAGTTTATTATTTATCAGGTGGGCTGTATCTAATACAGACCACCTTATATTTTTGTTAAAATCGCCTTTATTATTTATCAGGTGGGCTGTATAACGTACAGACCACCTTATAATTTCGTTAGAATTGCCTTTATTATTTATTTATTTATCAGGTGGGCTGTATCTAATACAGACCACCTTATATTTTTGTTAAAATTGCCTTTATTATTATTTATTATTATTTATTATTTATTTTTCTTATTTTGACCCACTTTTTTGTTAGCATGATAACTTTGTAATGGTTCAATCAAATGCTTTTAAATTTAGCACACATATGTATAGGCATATAGAGAAATCACAATAACGTTTTCAACCTTGACCTTGACTGATGACGTCATCTAGGCGCCATTTTGTGAATTTTTCTGAAAATCAACTTATGATCATATCTTCATAACCAAAAGGTATTTCTCATTCATATTTATTATGATCAAGGTCAATATCAATCCAGTCAATTTCAGGTCAAAAAACGCGCGCGTGCGCGTACGTCCGCGCGTCAGTGCGCGCGCAAATTTTTTAAATGCTCAAAATCGTCTCAATTTTTTGTTGCATACGTTTCAGGTCATTTTAAGCATTTTATAAAAAATCGCGCGTACGAGCATGCGCGCGCGTTTTCGCGCGTAACACCATTACAAAACATAGAATCGCCATTTTTTTTCTTTCATGATATTTCTCATATTTTTTCAAGGAATTTGATACCATGTTTATCTCTTTATGACCATTATTACCAAGATGAGCGTAAATTCAAGATAAATGTCAGTGCGCGCGAGCTCTTTTAATACATAGCATATATGGGCAAAAACATGCCTATACAAAATCCGTTATAGCTCTTTGGAATGCACCGGGATCCTCAATTTTTTTTCATATTTAGATAGAGTATGAGTCGGAAATATGATTCCATGTCTCATTTGGCCATTAAGTGTATCGTGACATCATCACAATGGCCTTGGAACTCAAAATACGAATTTGCATATTATGACGTCAGCATATTTATGTAAAATTGATTGTATCTCTGTAAATATTGATCAATTTTCTTCAAAATTTCGATATGTTGTAGCTAAGACAATTCTCTACAAGCGCAATAACAACCATTTTTATTTTGATGACGTCATCATAGTAAAAATTTTGATTAAAGGCCTCATAATTTTCATAATTTGCGTGTTATGCCTATAGAAGGTGAATTTAGTTCACGTTATGAATCTATATGATATTGTTTTTTAAGAATTTGTAAGCAGTATGTCACTTATTTTTGCTCTATTTTGTCTCAAATTTTAGTTGACCAGCCCACCTATACTTGTTCCAAACAAGTATTATATGTCTAGTCAGGTGGGCTGTATAACGTACAGAACACCTTATAATTTCGTTAGAATTGCCTTTATTTATTTATTTATTTATTATTATCAGGTGGGCTGTATAACGTACAGACCACCTTATAATTTCGTTAGAATTGCCTTTATTTATTTATTATTAAATATTTTTCTTATTTCTAACCACTTTTTTGTGAACAAGATAACACAAAAATGGCTCAATCAAATGCCTTGAAATTTGGCACACATATGTATAGGCATGGGTACAAAGCACAGTAACGTTTTCAACATTGATCTTTACTGATGACGTCATCTAGGCGCCATTTTGTAAAATTTTACGAAAATCAGCTCATGATCATATCTTCATAACCGAAAGCTATTTCTCATTCATATTTATCATGATCAAGGTCAATATCCGTCCGGTCAATTTCAGGTCAAAGAACGCGCGCGTGCGCGTACGTCCGCGCGTCAATGCGCGCGCAAAATTTTAAAATGCTCAAAATCGTCTTAAAATCATTTTGCATACGTTTTAGGCCATTCTAAGCATTTTATAAAAAATCGCGCACACGCGCATGCGCGCGCGTTTTCGGGCGCGTCAATGCGCGCGCAAAATTTTAAAATGCTCAAAATCGTCTTTAAATCATTTTGCATACGTTTTAGGCCATTCTAAGCATTTTATAAAAAATCGCGCGTACGAGCATGCGCGCGCGTTTTCGCGCGTAACACCATTACAAAACATAGAATCGCCATTTTTTTTCTTTCATGATAATTCTCATATTTTTTCAAGGAATTTGATACAATGTTTATCTCTTTATGACCATTATTAACAAAATGAGCGTCAATTCAAGATAAATGTCAGTGCGCGCGAGCTCTTGTAAAACATAGCATATATGGACAAAAACATGCCTATAGAAAATCAATGGTAGCTCTTTAGGATGTAAGGTAACCTCAATTTGTTTTCTTATTTTAATAGAGTATGATTCGGAGATATTGTTTCATGTCTCATTTGACCCTCGATTAACTCATGACGTCATCATAATGGCCTCCGAACTCGAAATTCCAATTTGCATATTATGACGTCAGCATATTTATGGAAAATTGATTGTATCTCTGTAAATATTGATCGATTTTCTTCCAAATTTTGATATGTTCTAGCTGAGACAAGCTGAGACGTCACGATTTTTCATTTTGACAAAAGCATCATGGCGTAATTTTGCGATTAAAGGAGGCATGTCAATTCTTCACATTTTACGTGTATTCTCTATGGGACATGATTTTTTCTCAAAACTCGATTCTACATTCCCGTCTTTCGCGAGCAATATCTCCGTCGTTTTAGCTTCGTTTACGCTTAACTTTGAGTATGTTGTAGCTGAGACAATAAGCTATCTCACATGTGCCCTTTATTTTGTCTCAAATTTTAGTTGGACCAGCCCACCTATACTTGTTCGAAACAAGTATTACAAATCTAGTTTATTAAATATTTTTCTTATTTCTAACCACTTTTTTGTTAGCAAGATAACTTGAAAATGGCTCAATCAAATGCCTTGAAATTTGGCACACATATGTAAAGGCATATGTACAAAGCACAATAACGTTTTCAACATTGACCTTCACTGATGACGTCATCTAGGCGCCATTTTGTAAAAATCAACACATGATCATATCTTCATAACCAAGAGCTATTTCTCATTCATATTTATCATGATTGAGGTCAATATCCGTCCAGTTAAGTTCAGGTCAAAAAACGCGCGCGTGCGCGTACGTTCGCGCGTCAATGCGCGCGCAAAATTTTAAAATGCTCAAAATCGTCTCAAAATTATTTTGCATACGTTTTAGGCCATTCTAAGCATTTTATAAAAAATCGCGCGTACGAGCATGCGCGCGCGTTTTCGCGCGTAAAACTTTTACGCAACATAGAATCGCCATTTTTCTTCTTTCATAATATTCCACATATTTTTACAAACAAATTGTACCATGTATGTCTCTTTATGACTATTAATAAAGGAATGATCGACCGTTAAACATAAATTTCCGTGCGCGCGAGCTCTTGTAATACATAGCATATATGGGCAAACACATGCCTATACAAAATCCATTGTAGCTCTTTAGGATGGAAGGTGACCCCAATTTTTGTTCATATTTTAATAGAGTATGATTCGGAGATATTGTTTCATGTCTCATTTGACCCTCAATTAACTCATGACGTCATCATAATGGCCTCCGAACTCAAAATTCCAATTTGCATATTATGACGTCAGCATATTTATGGAAAATTGATTGTATCTCTGTAAAGATTGATCGATTTTCTTCCAAATTTTGATATATTTTAGCTGAGACAATTCTCTACAAATCCAAATGCCACGATTTTCATTTAAACAAAGGCATCATGGCGTATTTTTGCGATTAAAGGAGGCATGTCAATTGTTTACATTTTGCGTGTATTCTCTATGGGACATGACTTTTTCTCAAAACTCGATTCTACATTCCCGTCTTTCGCGAGCAATATCTACGTCGTTTTAGCTTCGTTTACGCTGAACTTCAAGTATGTTGTAGATGAGACAAAAAGCTATCTCAAATGTACCCATTATTTTGTCTCAATTTTTTGTTGGATCAGCCCACCTATACTTGTTCCAAACAAGTATTACAAATCTAGTCAGGTGGGCTGTATCTAATACAGACCACCTTATATTTTTGTTTAAATCGCCTTTATTTATTTATTTCTTTATTATCAGGTGGGCTGTATAACGTACAGACCACCTTATAATTTCGTTAGAATTGCCTTTATTTATTTATTTATTTATTATTAAATATTTTTCTTATTTCTAACCACTTTTTTGTTAGCAAGATAACTTGAAAATGGCTCAATCAAATGCCTTGAAATTTGGCACACATATGTATAGGCATATGTACAAAGCACAATAACGTTTTTAACATTGACCTTCACTGATGACGTCATCTAGGCGCCATTTTGTAAAAATCAACTCATGATCATATCTTCATAACCAAAAGCTATTTCTCATTCATATTTATCATGATCGAGGTCAATATCCGTCCGGTCAACTTCAGGTCAAAGAACGCGCGCGTGCGCGTACGTCCGCGCGTTAATGCGCGCGCAAAATTTTTGAATGCTCAAAATCATCTCAAAATCATTTTACATACGTTTTAGGCCATTCTAAGCATTTTATAAAAAATCGCCCACACACACGCGCATGCGCGCGGCGCGCGCGTTTTCGCGCGTAAAACTATTACACAACATAGAATCGCCATTTTTCTTCTTTCATAATATTCCACATATTTTTACAAACAAATTGATACCATGCTTGTCTCTTTATGACTATTAATAATGGAATGATCGACCGTTTAACATAAATTTCCGTGCGCGCGAGCTCTTGTAATACATAGCATATATGGGCAAAAACATGCCTATACAAGATCCATTGTAGCCCTTTAGGATGCAAGGTGACCCCAATTTTTGGGTCATATTTTGATACAGTATGAATTGGAGATATGATTTCATGTCTCATTTGACCCTCAATTAACTCATGACGTCATCATAATGGCCTCCAAACTCAAAATTTCAATTTGCATATTATGACGTCAGCATATTTACGGAAAATTGATTGTTTCTCTGTAAATATTGATTGATTGTCTTCAAAATTTTGATATGTTTTAGCTGAGACAATTCTCTACAAATAAATTGGCCTTAATTTTCATTTTGACAAAGGCATCAGGGCGTATTTTTGCGATTAAAAAAGGCATGTCAATTTTTCACATTTTGAGTGTATTCTCTATGGGACATGAGTTTTTCTCAAAACTGGATTCTTTCGCGAGCAATATCTCTGTCGTTTAGCTTCGTTTACGCTGAACTTCGAGTATGTTGTAGCTGAGACAATAAGCTATCTCAAATGTACCCTTCATTTTGTCTCAAATTTTGGTTCGACCAGCCCACCTATACTTGTTCCAAACAAGTATTACAAATCTAGTTTATTTTTCTTAATTCTTACCACTTTTTTGTTAGCAAGATAACTTGAAAATGGCTTAATCAAATAAATTGAAATTTGGCACACATATGTATGGGCATATGGACAAAGCACGGTAAGGTTTTCAACCTTGACCTTGACTGATGACGTCATCTAGGCGCCATTTTGTGAAATTTTCTGAAAATTTACTCATGATCATATCTTCATAACCAAAAGGTATTTCTCATTCATATTTATTACGATCAAGGTCAATATCAGTCCAGTCAATTTCAGGCCAAAAAACGCGGGCGTGCGCGTACGTCCGCGCGTCAGTGCGCGCGCAAAATTTTAAAATGCTCAAAATCGTCTCAAATTTATTTTGCATACGTTTCAGGTCATTTTAAGCATTTTATAAAAAATCGCGCGTACGAGCATGCGCGCGCGTTTTCGCGCGTAACACCATTACAAAACATAGAATCGCCATTTTTTTTCTTTCATGATAATTCTCATATTTTTTCAAGGAATTTGATACAATGTTTATCTCTTTATGACCATTATTAACAAAATGAGCGTCAATTCAAGATAAATGTCAGTGCGCGCGAGCTCTTTTAATACATAGCATATATGGGCAAAAACATGCCTATACAAAATCCGTTATAGCCCTTTGGAATGCACCGGGATCCTCAATTTTTTGTCATATTAAGATAGAGTATGAGTCGGAAATATGATTCCATGTCTCATTTGGCCATTAAGTGTATCGTGACATCATCACAATGGCCTTGGAACTCAAAATACGAATTTGCATATTATGACGTCAGCATATTTATGTAAAATTGATTGTATCTCTGTAAATATTGATCAATTTTCTTCAAAATTTCGATATGTTGTAGCTAAGACAATTCTCTACAAGCGCAGTAATAACCATTTTTCATTTTGATGACGTCAACAGAGTGAACATTTTGATTAAAGGCCTCATGTCAAAAACTTCATAATTTGCGTGTTATGCCTATAGAAGGTGAATTTAGTTCACGTTATGAATCTACATGATATTGTCTTTTAAGAATTTGTAAGCAGTATGTCGCTTATTTTTGCTCTATTTTGTCTCAAATGTTAGTTGACCAGCCCACCTATACTTGTTCCAAACAAGTATTATATGTCTAGTTATTAAATATTTTTCTTATTTCTAACCACTTTTTTGTTAGCAAGATAACGAGAAAATGGCTAGATCAAATGCCTTGAAATTTAGCACACATATGTATAGGCATATGTACAAAGCACAATAACGTTTTCAACATTGACCTTCACTGTTGACGTCATCTAGGCGCCATTTTGTGAATTTTTCTGAAAATCAACTCATGATCATATCTTCATAACCAAAAGATATTTCTCATTCATATTTATCATGATCAAGGTCAATATCCGTCCGGTCAACTTCAGGTCAAACAACGCGCGCGTGCGCGTACGTCCGCGCGTTAATGCGCGCGCAAAATTTTTGAATGCTCAAAATCATCTCAAAATCATTTTACATACGTTTTAGGCCATTCTAAGCATTTTATAAAAAATCGCCCACACACACGCGCATGCGCGCGGCGCGCGCGTTTTCGCGCGTAAAACTATTACACAACATAGAATCGCCATTTTTTTTCTTTTATAATATTTCACATATTTTTACAAACAAATTGATACCATGCTTGTCTCTTTATGACTATTAATAATGGAATGATCGACCGTTTAACATAAATTTCCGTGCGCGCGAGCTCTTGTAATACATAGCATATATGGGCAAAAACATGCCTATACAAGATCCATTGTAGCCCTTTAGGATGCAAGGTGACCCCAATTTTTGGGTCATATTTTGATACAGTATGAATTGGAGATATGATTTCATGTCTCATTTGACCCTCAATTAACTCATGACGTCATCATAATGGCCTCCAAACTCAAAATTTTAATTTGCATATTATGACGTCAGCATATTTACGGAAAATTGATTGTTTCTCTGTAAATATTGATCGATTGTCTTCAAAATGTTGATATGTTTTAGCTGAGACAATTCTCTACAAATAAAATTGCCCTAATTTTCATTTTGACAAAGGCATCAGGGCGTATTTTTGCGATTAAAAAAGGCATGTCAATTTTTCACATTTTGAGTGTATTCTCTATGGGACATGAGTTTTTCTCAAAACTGGATTCTTTCGCGAGCAATATCTCTGTCGTTTAGCTTCGTTTACGCTGAACTTCGAGTATGTTGTAGCTGAGACAATAAGCTATCTCAAATGTACCCTTTATTTTGTCTCAAATTTTAGTTCGACCAGCCCACCTATACTTGTTCCAAACAAGTATTACAAATCTAGTTTATTAGGTGGTCTGTTGAAAACAGATCACCTATTGTTTTCGTCAGAATTTTCTTTCTTTATTTATTATTTATTATTTATTATTTATTATTAGGTGGTCTGTTGAAAACAGATCACCTATTGTTTTCGTCAGAATTTTCTTTCTTTATTATTTATTATTTATTTATTTTTATTTCTCCGCACTTTTTTGTTAACAGGATAACTCAAAATCAGTTCAATCAATTTCGTTCAATTTTGGCACAGTCATAGGTCATTGTCATGAGACGTGACAGTAACATTTTCAAGGTCATCAAATCTTCATGACGTCATCCAGGCGCCATTTTGTGTTTTTTTTGGTACTTTCAACTCATGATCATATCTTCATAACGGAAAAGAATTTCTTATTCATATTTATCATGATTAAGGTCAATATCCGTCCGGTCAATTTCAGGTCAAAAAACGCGCGCGCATGCGTACGTCCGCGCGTCAGCGCGCGCGCAAAAAATTAAAATGCTCCAAATCGTTTAAAATTAATTTTGCATACGTTTCAGGCCATTTTAAGCGTTTCGCAAAAAAACGCGCACACACACATGCGCGCGCGTTTTCACCCGTACTGGTATTTTTCAACATAAAATCGCCAAATTTTCTCTGTCATCATATTTGGCACATTTTTCCAAGCATGTTGATACCTTGTTCACCTTTTTATGCTCAGTAATAACGGAATGAGCGTCCGTTTAAAAAATTGTCCGTGCGTGCGAGCTCTTGTAATACATAGCATACATGGGCAAAAACATGCCTATACAAAATCCATTGTAGCGCTTTAGGATGCAAAGTGAATCCAATTTCTTTTTCATATTTTGATAGAATATGAATTGGAGATATGATTTCATGTCACATTTGACCCTCAATTAACTCATGACGTCATCATAATGGCTTCCGAACTCAAAATTTCAATTTGCATATTATGACATCATCATATTTTTGGAAAATTGATTGTATCTCTGTAAATATTGATCAATTTTCATCCAAATTTTGATATGATCTAGCTGAGACAATTCTCTACAAATGCAGTCACCACGATATATCATTTTGACAATGGCATCGTGGCGTATTTTTGCGCTTAAAGGAGGCATGTCAATTTTTCACATTTTGCGTGTATTCTCTATGGGACATGACTTTTTCTCAAAACTGGATTCTACATCCTGTCTTTTGCGAGCAATATCTCCGTCGTTTTAGCTTTGTTTACGCTGAACTTTGAGTATGTTGTAGCTGAGACAATAAGCTATCACAAGTGTGCCCTTTATTTTTTGATCAGATGCCGGGATCATGCTCATATTTCAATTACAAAGTGGGATTTGTGCATTCCATTTTCCGTTTACGTGTAATCTCTATGGGAAATGTTTTGGTATATCGGTAACGCACTTGACTTCCGACCTCGAGGTCCCTGGTTCGAGTCCGGGCGTCTCCAACCATTCACTCTACCATTTCCTTTGAATATTAAAACACGTACAATCGCAAATAATGTAATAAACAACCATATTTACTTTATTATTACCCTATTATCACTAGATCCATTACTTTTTGCGTGTAATCCTTATGGGAGATGACTTTTCTCAAATCTGGATTCTACATTCTTGTCTTTTGCGAGCAATATCGCCGTTATTTCGGCTTGATTTTTGTTGATTTTTGAGTATGTTGTAGCTGAGACTATATACTATCTAAATGTTCTCTCATTTTTTTCAGTCTGATGTCATCGTGGTCTGTTGATGATAATCATCAACATCATCATGATCATCATCATCGTCATCACCATTACTATCAAGATCATCATCATCATCATCATCATGATGATCATCATTGTTTACATGTCTATATAACTTCTCCCTTTCTCAATATAGTAAATATTATAATCTATCATAAGACTTGAAGACAGACCACCTAATTCGTCCCCATGACGAATTAAATGTCTAGTTAGGTGGTCTGTCAACGACAGATCACCTATTGTTTTCGTCAGAATTTTCTTTCTTATTAGGTGGTCTGTTGAAAACAGATCACCTATTGTTTTCGTCAGAATTTTCTTTCTTTATTATTTATTTATTATTATTCTTTATTTTTATTTATTTCCTACACTTTTTTGTGCCTAGGATAACTCAAGTTCGGTTTCGTCAATTTCATTCAATTTTAGCACAGTTATAGGTCATTGTCATGAGACGTGACAGGAACAATTTCAAGGTCATCAGGTCATCGTGACGTCATCCAAGCGCCATTTTGTGAAATCCCATTATCCATCATATCTTCATGATGCATAAGCAAAGGTCATTCATATTCATATCACATATACTTCAGGTCAAGGGTCAACAAGTCATGTCATCAAAGGTCACATAAAGGTCATGACGCGCACGTACGCGCGCGTCAAAATTTTAAAATGCTCAAAATCACTTAACTATTAAAGGAGAGTACGAATCAGGTCATTTTAAGCAATTCAAAATTTTCCGTCCGTAAGTGTCCCCGCGCGCGTTGCGCGCGCTCACAACGCGCGGAAATGGTCAAATTCAAATTTTTTACATGATTTAAATTTCTGTTACCGTAAATGACAATTTACATTAATTTCAGTCACTCTTGATCTTTTATAAGGCCGTGAGCGCGCGTCAAAGTTCAAAATCCGCGCGGGCTGCTATGGGCAATATAATGCAAATTTGATCAAAAACATCCCATTTTAAAAATCCAAATAGCTCTTCAGAGAGTCAATTGACCCCAATTTTTATATCATGGTTGGAAAAAGCATGAGTTGGAGATATGATTTCATGTCTCATTTGACCCTCAATTAACTCATGACGTCATCATAATGGCCTCCAAACTCAAAATTTCAATTTTCATATTATGACGTCAGCAGATTTTTGGAAAATTGATTGTATCTCTGTAAATGTTGATCAATTTTCTTTCAAATTTTGATATGTTCTACCTGAGAATATTTTCTACAAATGCAGTTACCACGATATTTCATTTTGACAAAGGCATCATGGCGTATTTTTAAGATTAAAGGAGGCATGCCAATTTTTCACATTTTGCGTGTATTCTCTATGGGACATGACTTTTTCTCAAAACTGGATTCTACATTCTCGTCTTTGGCGAGCAATATCTCCGTCGTTTTATCTTTGTTTACGCTGAGCTTTGAGTATGTTGTAGCTTAGACAATAAGCTATCACAAGTGTGCCCTTTATTTTTCGATCAGATGCCGGGATCATGCTCATATTTCAATTACAAAGTGGGATTTGTGCATTCCATTTTCCGTTTACGTGTAATCTCTATGGGAAATGTTTTGGTATATCGGTAACGCACTTGACTTCCGACCTCGAGGTCCCTGGTTCGAGTCCGGGCGTCTCCAACAATTTTTTTTCTTCACTTTTTTTTCTTTTTGACCATTCACTCTACCATCTCCTTTGAATATTAAAACACGTACAATCGCAAATATGTAATAAACAACCATATTTACTTTATTATTACCCTATTATCACTAGATCCATTACTTTTTGCGTGTAATCCTTATGGGAGATGACTTTTCTCAAATCTGGATTCTACATTCTTGTCTTTTGCGAGCAATATCGCCGTTATTTCGGCTTGATTTTTGTTGATTTTTGAGTATGTTGTAGCTGAGACTATATACTATCTAAATGTTCTCTCATTTTTTTCAGTCTGTCATCGTGGTCTGTTGATGATAATCATCAACATCATCATCATCATCATCATCATCGTCATCACCATTACTATCAAGATCATCATCATCATCATCATCATGATGATCATCATTGTTTACATGTCTATATAACTTCTCCCTTTCTTAATATAATAAACATTATAATCTATCATAATACTTGAAGACAGACCACCTAAATCGTCTCCATGACGAATTAAATTTCTAGTATTTTAATTGAATTTGTACAAAAACACAATTCAATTAAAATAAATTTGTGACCACTTTTTTGTTCCCACGATTACTCAAAATTGAACCGTGCAAATTCAATTAAATTTGACAGAGTCATAGGTCATCGTCTTAAGACGTGACAGGAACATTTTGAAGTTCATTCAAATATCGTGACGTCATCCAGGCGCCATTTTGTGAAGTACTCTGAAAATCAACTCATGATCATATCTTCATAACCGTAAATAATTTCTCATTCATATTTATAACGATTAAGGTCAATATCCGTCCGGTCAACTTAAGGTCAATAAACGCGCGCGTATGCGTACGTCCGCGCGTCGGTGCGCGCAAAACTAAAAAATGCTCAAAATCACTTTTTGATCCAATTAGAGTACGTTTCAGGCTATTTTAAGCATTTCGAAAAAAATGCGTGCGCACAGCTTTGCGCGCGCGTTTCCGCGCGTAATGGCATTTTGCAACATAGAATCGCCAAATTTTTTCTTTCAACATATTTAACACATTTTCTCAAGCATTTCAATACGTTGTTCACCTTTTTCTGCCCATTAACAACGGAATGAGCGTCCGTTTAAGATAATGTCCGTGCGTGCGAGCTCTTGTTATACATAACATATATGGGCAAAAACATGCCTATACAAAATCCATTGTAGCGCTTTAGGATGGAAGGTGAACCTAATTTGTTTTCAAATTTTGATAGAGTATGAATCGGAGATATGATTTCATGTCTCATTTGACCCTCAATTAACTCATGACGTCATCATAATGGCCTCCGAACTCAAAATTTCAATTTGCATATTATGACGTCATCATATTTTTGGAAAAATGATTGTATCTCTGTGAATATTGATCGGTTTAATTCCAGATTTTGTTATGTTCTAGCTGAGACAATTCTCTACAAATAAAGTCACGACGTATTTTTCATTTTGACAAATGCATCATGGCGTATTTTTGCGATTAAAGGAGGCATGTCAATTTTTCACATTTTGCGTGTATTCTCTATAGGACATGACTTTTTCTCAAAACTGGATTTTACCTTCCCGTCTTTCACGAGCAATATCTCCGTCGTTTTAGCTTTGTTTTCTCTGAGCTTCGAGTATGTTGTAGCTGAGACAATAAGCTATCACAAGTGTGCCCTTTATTTTTCGATCAGATGCCGAGATCATGCTCGTATTTCACTTGCAACGTGGGATTTGAGAATTCCATTTCCCGTTTACGTGTAATCTCTATGGGAAATGTTTTGGTATATCGGTAACGCACTTGACTTCCGACCTCGAGGTCCCTGGTTCGAGTCCGGGCGTCTCCAACAATTTTTTTTCTTCACTTTTTTTTCTTTTTGACCTTTCACTCTACCATCTCCTTTGAATATTAAAACACGTACAATCGCAAATAATGTAATAAACAACCATATTTACTTCATTATTACCCTATTATCACTAGATCCATTACTTTTTGCGTGTAATCCTTATGGGAGATGACTTTTTCTCAAATCTGGATTCTACATTCTTGTCTTTTGCGAGCAATATCGCCGTTATTTCGGCTTGATTTTTGTTGATTTTTGAGTGGTTGTAGCTGAGACTATATGCTATCTAAATGTTCTCTCATTTTTTTCAGTCTGTCATCGTGGTCTGTTGATGATAATCATCAACATCATCATGATCATCATCATCATCATCATCGTCATCACCATTACTATCAAGATCATCATCATCATGATCATCATGATGATCATCATTGTTTACATGTCTATATAACTTCTCCCTTTCTCAATATAGTAAACATTATAAGCTATCATAATACTTGAAGACAGACCACCTAATTCGTCTCCATGACGAATTAAATTTCTAGTTTATTTATTATTATTCTTTATTTTTATTTATTGTTCCCACTTTTTTGTTCCGACGATAACTCACGATCAGTTTAGTCAATTTCGTTCAATTTTGGCACAGTCATAGGTCATTGTCATAAGACGTGACAGGAACATTTTCAAGGTCATCAAGTCTTCATGACGTCATCCAGGCGCCATTTTGTGTTTTTTGGGGTACTTTTTACTCATGATCATATCTTCATAACGGAAAGGCATTTCTCATTTATATTTATCATGATTAGGGTCAATATCCGTCCGGTCAGTTTCAGGTCGAAAAATGCGCGCGCTTGCGTACGTCCGCGCGTTAGCGCGCGCGCAAAAAATAAAAATGATTCAAATCGTCTCAAATTCATTTTGCATACGTTTCAGGCCATTTTAAGCATTTTGCAAAAAAACGCGCACACGCGCATGGGCGCGCGTTTTCGCGTGTCCTGGCATTTGGTAACATGAAATCGCCAATTTTTTTCCGTCATCATATCTGACACATTCTTTCAAGCATTTTGATACATTGTTCACCTTTTTCTGCCCATTAATAACGGAATGAGCGTCCGTTTAAGATAATGTCCGTGCGTGCGAGCTCTTGTAATACATAGCATATATGGGCAAAAACATCCCATTTTAAAAATCGAAATAGCTCTTCAGATAGTCCATTGACCCCCAATTTTTATATCATGGTTGGAAAAAGCATGAGTTGGAGATATGATTTCATACCACCCCGACTCGTTCAAAGTGAAACAAAGTCTTAATATTGGCATCTAAACTCCAAAAAATGTATTTTGTTGATGACGTCATTTTTGTCTTTGATTAATTGAGATTATCTCACGTATCGGTGATCGATTTTCACCCAGATTTTAATATGTTGTAGCTTAGATAATTTTTTATCAGAAATTGGTCATATATTATCATTAAGATGACGTCATCATAGTGAAATATTCGATTAAAGGCGGCAATGCATAATTTGTCATATTTGCGTATTATGTCTATGGGAGGTCACTTATTTCAAAACATGAATCTGCATGACAATGTGTTTTGACCAGTATCTCGGTTGTTATTCAACATTTTTCTCCTAAATTTTAGTATGTTGTCGCTGAGACTAAATGTTATCTAAATCACCCCTCATTTTTCCGATAAGATGTCAGAATCACGCTCATGATCATAATCATCATCATTATCATAATGATGATAATCATCCTCATCAACATAATCATGATCATCATCATCATAATCATTACTATCAAGATCATCATCATCATAATCATCATTGTTTACATGTCTATATAACTTTTCCCTTTTTCAATATAGTAAATATTATAATCTATTATAAGACTTGAAGACAGACCACCTTATTCGTCTTTTCGTGACGAATTAAATTTCTAGTTATTATTTATTTTTATTTCTTCCCGTTTTTTGTTCCTAGGATAACTCACGTTCGGTTTCGTCAATTTCATTCAATTTTCGCACAGTCATAGGTCATTGTCATGAGAAGTGACAGGAACATTTTCAAGGTCATCAGGTCATCGTGACGTCATCCAGGCGCCATTTTGTGAAATCACGTTATCCATCATATCTTCATGATGCATCAGCAAAGGTCATTCATATTCATATCACATATATTTCAGGTCAAAGGTCAACAGGTCATGTCATCAAAGGTCACATAAAGGTCATGACGCGCGCGTACGTGCGCGTCAAAATTTTAAAAAGCTCAAAATCACTTAACTACTAAAGGAGAGTACGAATCAGGTCATTTTAAGCATTTCAAAAATTTCCGTCCGTAAGTGTCGCCGCGCGCGTTGTGCGCGCTCACAGCGCGCGGAAAATGTCAAATTCAAAATGTTTACATGATTTGGATTCCTCTTAACGTAATTGACAATTTACATTAATTTCAGTCACTCTTCATATTTCATAAGGCCGTGAGCGTGCGTCAAAGTTCAAAATCCGCGCGTACTGCTATGGGCAATATAATGCAAATTTGATCAAAAACATGCCATTTTAAAAATCGAAATAGCTCTTCAGATAGTCCATTGACCCCCAATTTTTATATCATGGTTGGAGAAAGCATGAGTTGGAGATATGATTTCATACCACCCTGACTCGTACAAAGTGAAATAAAGTCATCATATTGGCATCTAAACTCAAACAAATGTATTTTCTTGATGACGTCATTTTTGTCTTTGTTTATTTGAGATTATCTCACTTATCGATGATTGATCTTCTCCCAGATTTTGATATGTTGTAGCTGAGATAATTCTCTATCAGAAATATGTTATTTATTTTTCATTTAGATGACGTCATCATAGTTAAATATTTGATTAAAGGCGACAATGCATAATTTGTCATTTTTGCGTGTTATGTCTATGGGAGGTCACTTTTTTCAAAACATGAATCTGCATGACAATGTGTTTTGACCAGTATCTCGGTTGTTATTCAACAGTTTTCTCCCAAATTTGAGTATGTTATCGCTGAGACTATATGTTATCTAAATCACCCCTCATTTTTCCGATAAGATGTCAGAATCACGCTCATGATCATGATCATGATCATTATCATAATGATAATAATCATCCTCATCAACATCATCATGATCATCATCATCATAATCATTACTATCAAGATCATCATCATCATAATCATCATTGTTTACATGTCTATATAACTTCTCCCTTTTTCAATATAGTAAATATTATAATCTATTATAAGACTTGAAGACAGACCACCTTATTCGTCTTCGTGACGAATTAAATTTCTAGTTAGGTGGTCTGTTATCAACAGACCACCTATTGATTTCGTCAGAATTTTCTTTCTTCTTTATTATTATTATTATTATTTCTTTATTTTTATTTATTTCTTCACTTTTTTGTGTGTCGGATAACGTAAGATTGGTTATGTCAATTTGATTCAATTTTGGCACAGTCATAGGTCATTATCATGAGACGTGACAGAAACATTTTTAAGGTCATTAGGTTATCGTGACGTCATCCAGGCGCCATTTTGTGAAATCACGTTATCCATCATATCTTCATGATGCATCAGCAAAGGTCATTCATATTCATATCACATATACTTTATGTCAAGGGTCAACAGGTCATGTCATCAAAGGTCACATAAAGGTCATGACGCGCGCGTATGTGCGCGTCAAAATTTAAAATTGCTCAAAATCACTAAACTATTAAACGAGAGTACGAATCAGGTCATTTTAAGCATTTCAAAATTTTCCGTCCGTAAGTGTCCCCGCGCGCGGAGTGCGCGCTCACAGAGCGCGGAAAAGGTGAAATTCAAAATGTTTACATGATTTGGATTCCTCTTAACGTAATTGACAATTTACATTAATTTCAGTCACTCTTCATATTTCATAAGGCCGTGAGCGTGCGTCAAAGTTCAAAATCCGCGCTTACTGCTATGGGCAATATAGTGCAAATTTGATCAAAAACATGCCATTTTAAAAATCGAAATAGCTCTTCAGATAGTCCATTGACCCCCAATTTTTATATCATGGTTGGAGAAAGCATGAGTTGGAGATATGATTTCATACCACCCTGACTCGTACAAAGTGAAATAAAGTCATCATATTGGCATCTAAACTCAAACAAATGTATTTTGTTGATGACGTAATTTTTGTCTTTGTTTATTTGAGATTATCTCACTTATCGGTGATCGATTTTCTCCCAGATTTTGATATGTTGTAGCTGAGATAATTCTCTATCAGAAATATGTCATTTATTTTTCATTTAGATGACGTCATCATAGTTAAATATTCGATTAAAGGCGACAATGCATAATTTGTCATATTTGCGTGTTATGTCTATGGGAGGTCACTTTTTTCAAAACATGAATCTGCATGACAATGTGTTTTGACCAGTGTCTCGGTTGTTATTCAAAACAGTTTTCAACCAAATTTTAGTATGTTGTAGCTGAGACTATTTGCTATCTAAATATTTCCTCATTTTTTCAATCAGATGTCAGGATCATGTTCATACTCATCATCGTCATCATCATCATCAATATCATCATTATCATCATCATCATCAATGTCACCATCATCATCATCATCATGGTCTGAACATGATGATCATCAACATCACCATGATCACGATCATTATCATCATCATCATCATCATGGTCTGAATATGATGATCATCAACATCACCATGATCATGATCATTATCATCATCATCATTAACATTATCGTTTTTATCATCATATAACATTTTCATTATCATGATCATCATCACCTTTACTATCATGATCATCATTGTTTACATGTCTATATAACTTCTCCCATTCTCAAATCTATCATAAGACTTAGACAGACCACCTTATTCGTCTTCGTGACGAATTAAATTTCTAGTTAGGTGGTCTGTTAACAACAGACCACCTATTGATTTCGTCAGAATTTTCTTTATTATTATTATTATTATTATTATTATTATTATTATTATTATTTATTTTTATTTCTTCCCGTTTTTTGTTCCTAGTATAACTCACGTTCGGTTTCGTCAATTTCATTCAATTTTGGCACAGTCATAGGTAATTGTCATGAGACGTGACAGGAACATTTTCAAGGTCATCAAGTCATCGTGACGTCATCCAGGCGCCATTTTGTGAATCCACGTTATCCATCATATCTTCATGATGCATCAGCAAAGGTCATTCGTATTCATATCACATATACTTCAGGTCAAGGGTCAACAGGTCATGTCATCAAAGGTCACATGAAGGTCATGACGCGCGCGTACGTGCGCGTCAAAATTTTAAAAAGCTCAAAATCACTTAACTACTAAAGGAGAGTACGAATCAGGTCATTTTAAGCATTTCAAAATTTTCCGTCCGTACATGTCCCCGCGCGCGGTGCGCGCGCTCATGACGCGCAGAAAAAGTCAAATTCAAAATGTTTACATGATTTGGATTCCTCTTAACGTAATTGACAATTTACATTAATTTCAGTCACTCTTCATATTTCATAAGGCCGTGAGCGTGCGTCAAAGTTCAAAATCCGCGCGTACTGCTATGGGCGATATAATGCAAATTTGATCAAAAACATGCCATTTTAAAAATCGAAATAGCTCTTCAGATAGTCCATTGACCCCCAATTTTTATATCATGGTTGGAGAAAGCATGAGTTGGAGATATGATTTCATACCACCCTGACTCGTACAAAGTGAAAAAAAGTCATCATATTGGCATCTAAACTAAAAAAAATGTATTTTGTCGATGACGTCATTTTTGTCTTTGTTTAATTGAGATTATCTCGCTTATCTGTGATCACTTTTCTCTCAGATTTTGATATGTTGTAGCTGAGATAATTCTCTATCAGAATAAGTCATATTTTTTTCATTTGGATGACGTCATCATAGTGAAATATTCGATTAAAGGCGACAATGCATAATTTGTCATATTTGCGTGTTATGTCTATGGGAGGTCACTTTTTTCAAAACATGAATCTGCATGACAATGTGTTTTGACCAGTATCTCGGTTGTTATTCAACAGTTTTCTCCCAAATTTTAGTATTTTGTCGCTGAGACTATATGTTATCTTAATCATCCCTCATTTTTCCAAGAAGATGTCAGAATCACGCTCATGATCATGATCATCATCATTATCATAATGATGATAATCATCCTCATCAACATCATCATGATCATCATCATCATAATCATTACTATCAAGATCATCATCATCTTAATCATCATTGTTTACATGTCTATATAACTTCTCCCTTTTTCAATATAGTAAATATTATAATCTATTATAAGACTTGAAGACAGACCACCTTATTCGTCTTCGTGACGAATTAAATTTCTAGTATTTTAATTGAATTTGTACAAAAACACAATTCAATTAAAATAAATTTGTGACCACTTTTTTGTTCCCACGATTACTCAAAATTGAACCGTGCAAATTCAATTAAATTTGACACAGTCATAGGTCATCTTCTTAAGACGTGACAGGAACATTTTCAAGTTCATTAAAATATCGTGACGTCATCCAGGCGCCATTTTGTGAAGTGCTCTGAGAATCAACTCATGATCATATCTTCATAACCGTAACTCATTTCTTATTCATATTTATAACGATTATGGTCAATATCCGTCCGGTCAACTTAAGGTCAATAAACGCGCGCGCACGCGTACGTCCGCGCGTCGGTGCGCGCAAAACTAAAAAATGCTCATAATCACTTTTTGATCAAATTAGAGTACGTTTTAGGCCATTTCAAGCATTTCGAAAATTTTGCGTGGGCACACCTTTGCAAATTTGCGCGCACGTTTGTGTTCGTAATGGTCGTACGCAACCTAGAATCGCCTTTTTTGGTCTATCATAGTATTGCCCATTTTATTCCGAACAATTTGATACCATGTTTATCTCTTTATGACCATTAATAACGAAATGAGCGTCCGTTCAAGGTAAATGTCCGTTCGAACCCTCAATAAACTCATGACGTCATCATGATGGCCTCCGTTCAAGGTAAATGTCAGTGCGTGCGAGCTCTTGTAATACATAGCATATACGGGCAAAAACATGCCTATACAAAATCCATTGTAGCTCTTTAGGATGCAAGATGACCCCAATTTTTTTTTCATATCGTGATAGAGTATGAGTCGGAGATATGATTTCATGTCTCATTTGACCCTCAATTAACTCATGACGTCATCATAATGGCCTCCAAACTCAAAATTTCAATTTGCAAATTATGACGTTAGCATATTTTTGGAAAATTGACTGTATCTCTGTAAATATTGATCGATTTTCTTCAAAATTTTGATATGTTCTAGCTGAGACAATTCTCTACAAATAAAGTCACGACGTATTTTTCATTTTGACAATGGCATCATGGCGTATTTTTGTGATTAAAGGAGGCATGTCAATCTTTCACAGTTTGCGTGTATTCTCTATGGGATATGACTTTTTCTCAAAACTGGATTCTACATTCCCGTCTTTCGCGAGCAATATCTCCGTCGTTTTATCTTCGTTTACGCTGAGCTTTGAGTATGTTGTAGCTGAGACAATAAGCTATCACAAGTGTGCCCTTTATTTTTCAATCAGATGCCGGTATCATGCTCGTATTTCACTTGCAAAGTGGGATTTGAGAATTCCCGTTTTCCGTTTACGTGTAATCTCTATGAGAAACGTTTTGGTATATCGGTAAAGGCACTTGACTTCCGACCTCAAGACCCCTGGTTCGACTCCAGGCGTCTCCAACAATTTTTTTCTTCACTTTTTTTTTCTTTTTGACCTTTCACTCTACCATCTCCTTTGCCTATTTAATCACGTAGAATTGCAAATGATGTAATAAACAACCATAATTACTTTATTATTACCCTATTATCACTTGATCCATTACTTTTTGCATGTAATCCCTATGGGAGATGACTTTTTATATTTGCATCTAAACTCAAACAAATGTATTTTGTTGATGACGTCATTTTTGTCTTTGTTTAATTGAGATTATCTCACTTATCGGTGATCGATTTTCTCCCAGAATTTAATATGCTGTAGCTGAGATAATTCTCTATCAAAAATATGTCATTCATTTTTCATTTTGATGACGTCATCATAGTAAAATATTCGATTAAAGGTGACAATGCATAATTTGTCATATTTGCGTGTTATGTCTATGGGAGGTCACTTATTTCAAAACATGAATCTGCATGACAATGTGTTTTGACCAGTATCTCGGTTGTTATTCAACAGTTTTCTCCTAAATATTAGTATGTTCTCGCTGAGACTATATGTTATCTAAATCACCCCTCATTTTTCCGATAAGATGTCAGAATCACGCTCATGATCATGATCATGATCATTATCATAATGATGATAATCATCCTCATCAACATCATCATGATCATCATCATCATAATCATCATTGTTTACATGTCGATATAACTTCTCCCTTTTTCAATATAGTAAATATTATAATCTATTATAAGACTTGAAGACAGACCACCTTATTCGTCTTCGTGACGAATTAAATTTCTAGTATTTTAATTGAATTTGTACAAAAACACAATTCAATTAAAATAAATTTGTGACCACTTTTTTGTTCCCACGATTACTCAAAATTGAACCGTGCAAATTCAATTAAATTTGACAGAGTCATAGGTCATCGTCTTAAGACGTGACAGGAACATTTTCAAGTTCATTCAAATATCGTGACGTCATCCAGGCGCCATTTTGTGAAGTACTCTGAAAATCAACTCATGATCATATCTTCATAACCGTAAATAATTTATCATTCATATTTATAACGATTAAGGTCAATATCCGTCCGGTCAACTTAAGGTCAATAAACGCGCGCGTACGCGTACGTCCGCGCGTCGGTGCGCGCAAAACTAAAAAATGCTCAAAATCACTTTTTGATCAAATTAGAGTACGTTTTAGGCTATTTTAAGCATTTCGAAAAAAAATGCGGGCGCACAGCTTTGCGCGCGCGTTTCCGCGCGTAATGGCATTTTGCAACATAGAATCGCCAATTTTTTACTTTCATCATATTTAACACATTTTCTCAAGCATTTCAATACGTTGTTCACCTTTTTCTGCCCATTAATAACGGAATAAGCGTCCGTTTAAGATAATGTCCGTGCGTGCGAGCTCTTGTTATACATAACATATATGGGCAAAAACATGCCTATACAAAATCCATTGTAGCGCTTTAGGATGGAAGGTGAACCTAATTTGTTTTCAAATTTTGAAAGAGTATGAATCGGAGATATGATTTCATGTCTCATTTGACCCTCAATTAACTCATGACGTCATCATAATGGTCTCAGAACTCAAAATTTCAATTTGCATATTATGACGTCATCATATTTTTGGAAAAATGATTGTATCTCTGTGAATATTGATCGGTTTAATTCCAGATTTTGATATGTTCTAGCTGAGACAATTCTCTACGAAAAAGTCAGGACGTATTTTTCATTTTGACAAATGCATCATGGCGTATTTTTGCGATTAAAGGAGGCATGTCAATTTTTCACATTTTGCGTGTATTCTCTATAGGACATGACTTTTTCTCAAAACTGGATTTTACCTTCCCGTCTTTCACGAGCAATATCTCCGTCGTTTTAGCTTTGTTTTCTCTGAGCTTCGAGTATGTTGTAGCTGAGACAATAAGCTATCACAAGTTTGCCCTTTATTTTTCGACCAGATGCCGAGATCATGCTCATATTTCACTTGACACGTGAGATTTGAGAATTCCATTTCTCGTTATTTATTTTTATTTCTCCCCGTTTTTTGTTCCTAGGATAACTCAAGTTTGGTTTAGTCAATTTAATTCAATTTTAGCACAGTTATAGGTCATTGTCATGACACGTGACAGGAACATTTTCAAGGTCATCATGTCATCGTGACGTCATCCAGGCGCCATTTTGTGAAATCACATTATCCATCATATCTTCATGATGCATCAGCAAAGGTCATTCGTATTCATATCACATATACTTCAGGTCAAGGGTCAACAGGTCATGTCATCAAAGGTCACATAAAGGTCATGACGCGCGCGTACGTGCGCGTCAAAATTTTAAAAAGCTCAAAATCACCTAACTACTAAAGGAGAGTACGAATTAGGTCATTTTAAGCATTTCAAAATTTTCCGTCCGTAAGTGTCAACGCGCGCGTTGTGCGCGCTCACAGCGCGCGGAAAAGGTCAAATTCAAAATGTTTACATGATTTGGATTCCTCTTAATGTAATTGACAATTTACATTAATTTCAGTCACTCTTCATATTTCATAAGGCCGTGAGCGTGCGTCAAAGTTCAAAATCCGCGCGTACTGCTATGGGCAATATAATGCAAATTTGATCAAAAACATGCCATTTTAAAAATCGAAATAGCTCTTCAGATAGTCCATTGACCCCCAATTTTTATATCATGGTTGGAGAAAGCATGAGTTGGAGATATGATTTCATACCACCCTGACTCGTACAAAGTGAAATAAAGTCATCATATTGGCATCTAAACTCAAACAAATGTATTTTGTTGATGACGTCATTTTTGTCTTTGTTCATTTGAGATTATCTCACTTATCGGTGATCGATTTTCTCCCAGATTTTGATATGTTGTAGCTGAGATAATTCTCTATCAAAAATATGTCATTCATTTTTCATTTCGATGACGTCATCATAGTTAAATATTCCATTAAAGGCGACAATGCATAATTTGTCATATTTGCGTGTTATGTCTATGGGAGGTCACTTTTTTCAAAACATGAATCTGCATGACAAGGTGTTTTGACCAGTATCTCGGTTGTTATTCAACTGTTTTCTCCCAAATTTTAGTATGTTGTAGCTGAGACTATTTGCTATCTAAATATTTCCTTATTTTTTCAATCAGATGTCAGGATCATGCTTATGCTCATCATCATCATTAACATTATCGTTTTTATCATCATATAACATTATCATTATCATCATCATCATCACCTTTACTATCATGATCATCATCATGGTCATCATGATCATCATTGTTTACATGTCTATATAACTTCTCCCATTCTCAATTCTATCATAAGACTTAGACAGACCACCTTATTCGTCTTCGTGACGAATTAAATTTCTAGTATTTTAATTGAATTTGTACAAAAACACAATTCAATTAAAATAAATTTGTGACCACTTTTTTGTGTGCACGATTACTCAAAATTGAACCGTGCAAATTCAATTAAATTTGACACAGTCATAGATCATCGTCTTAAAACGTGACAGGAACATTTTCAAGTTCATCAAAATATCGTGACGTCATCCAGGCGCCATTTTGTGAAGTACTCTAAAATACAACTCATGATCATATCTTCATAACCGTAACTCATTTCTCATTCATATTTATAACGATTAAGGTCAATATCCGTCCGGTCAACTTAAGGTCAATAAACGCGCGCGTAAGCGTACGTCCGCGCGTCGGTGCGCGCAAAAATAAAAAATGCTTTAAATCACTTTTTGATCAAATAAGAGTACGTTTTAGGCCATTTCAAGCATTTCGAAAAATTTGCGTGGGCACACCTTTGCGCGCGCATAAATTTGCGCGCACGTTTGTGTTCGTAATGGTCGAACGCAACCTAGAATCACAATTTTGGTAAATCATAGTATTGCCCATTTTTTTCCCGAACAATTTGATACCATGTTTGTCTCTTTATGACCATTAATAACGAAATGAGCGTCAGTTCAAGGTAAATGTCTGTGCGTGCGAGCTCTTGTAATACATAGCATATATGGGCAAAAACATGCCTATACGAAATACATTATTAACTGTATAGAACAAATATTATTGCTCGATCTGAAAAGTCAAGGCAAAATGCGTGTGAAACTAGCGAGCAATAATTGACCCAGTTGTAAATATCATCGCGCACCAGCTGCTGGTGACAATGACAATGTATATTACGCGTATAACAAAATGCGCACTATGCCCGAACTCCATTGTGACGTAACAATCACACCCTAGGCACACTGATTGCAGTGTATCGAAAATTCGTCAAGCACTGGAGGCACAGTGCTTGTTTGACGATGTTTTTGCAAATTCTAATGCTAGGAAAACCTGTGCAGTGTAGGCTACATAATTTAAGAGTATAAGATAGTAAGAGTTTCTTGTTTGCTCTAGATGTTTGATGTGGTTAATAATAGTAATATTGATTGCCTAATTGAGGGCAATACGACTTGTCATATATCACCCTCACCTTCGGTTTGGGCGATATATGTCGTATTGCCCAGAAGGCAGTCAATATTACTAAGTATGCATCATGATAATTTCTCAATATTTCGTTCATCATCATGATCATCATTGTTTACATGTCTTTATAACTTGAAGGCAGACCACCTAATTCGTCCCCATGACGAATTAAATTTCTAGTTAGGTGGTCTGTTGTCAACAGACCACCTATTGATTTCGTCAGAATTTTCTTTCTTTATTTCTTTATTTATTTCTTTATTATTTATTTTTATTTATTTCTCCACTTTTTTGTGTATCCGATTTCTCAATATCCATCCACCCAATTTCTCTCAATTTTTACACAGTCATAGGTTATCATCATGAGACATGACAGGAACATTTTCAAGGTCATCATGTCATCGTGACGTCATCCAGGCGCCATTTTGTGTAATCACATTATCCATCATATCTTCATGATGCGTACTCAAAGTTCATTCATATTCATATCACATATACTTCAGGTCAAGGGTCAACAGGTCATGTCATCAAAGGTCACATAAAGGTCATGACGCGCGCGTATGTGCGCGTCAAAATTTAAAATTGCTCAAAATCACTAAACTATTAAACGAGAGTACGAATCAGGTCATTTTAAGCATTTCAAAATTTTCCGTCCGTAAGTGTCCCCGCGCGCGGTGTGCGCGCTCACAGCGCGCGGAAAAGGTCAAATTCAAAATGTTTACATGATTTGGATTCCTCTTTAAGTAATTGACAATTTACATTAATTTCAGTCACTCTTCATATTTCATAAGGCCGTGAGCGTGCGTCAAAGTTCAAAATCCGCGCGTACTGCTATGGGCAATATAATGCAAATTTGATCAAAAACATGCCATTTTAAAAATCGAAATAGCTCTTCAGATAGTCCGTCGACCCCCAATTTTGATATCATGGTTGGAAAGAGCATGAGTTGGAGATATGATTTCATAACACCCTGACTCGTACAAAGTGAAACAAAATCTTCATATTTGCATCTAAACTAAAGAAAATGTATTTTGTTGATGACGTCATTTTTGTCTTTGTTTAATTGAGATTATCTCGCTTATCAGTGATCGATTTTCTCCCAGATTTCGATATTTGTAGCTGAGCTACTTTTCTACCAGAAATATGTCATTTATTTTTCATTTGGATGACGTCATCATAGTGAAATATTCGATTACAGGCGACAATGCATAATTTGTCATATTTGCGTGTTATGTCTATGGGAGGTCACTTTTTTCAAAACATGAATCTGCATGACAATGTGTTTTGACCAGTATCTCGGTTGTTATTCAACAGTTTTCTCCCAAATCTTAGTATGTTGTAGCTGAGACTATATGCTATCTAAATATTTCCTAATTTTTTTAAATCAGATGTCAGGATCATGCTCATGGTCATCATCATCATTAACATTATCGTTTTTATCATATAACATTATCATTATCATCATCATCACCTTTACTATCATGATCATCATCATGTTCATCATGATCATCATTGTTTACATGTCTTTATAACTTCTCCCATTCTCAAATCTGTCATAAGACATAGACAGACCACCTTATTCGTCTTCGTGACGAATTAAATTCTAGTATTTTAATTGAATTTGTACAAAAACACAATTCAATTAAAATAAATTTGTGACCACTCTTTTGTGTGCACGATTACTCAAAATTGAACCGTCTAATTTCTTTTAAATTTTAAACAGTCATAGGTCATCATCTTAAGACGTGACAGGAACATTTTCAAGTTCATCAACATATCGTGACGTCATCCAGGCGCCATTTTGTGAAGTGCTCTGAGAATCAACTCATGATCATATCTTCATAACCGTAAATCATTTCTCAATCATATTTATAACGATTATGGTCAATATCCGTCCGGTCAACTTAAGGTCAATTAACGCGCGCGTACGCGTCCGTTCGCGCGTCGGTGCGCGCGAAAAAAAAATGCTCATAATCACTTTTTGATCAAAATAGAGTACGTTTTAGGCCATTTCAAGCATTTCGAGAATTTTGCGTGCGCACACCTTTCCGCGCGCATAAATTTGCGCGCACGTTTTTGTTCGTAATGGTCGAACGCAACCTAAAAACGCCATTTGTTGTCTTACATAGTATTGCCCATTTTTTCCCGAACAATTTGATACCATGTTTATCTCTTTATGACCATTAATAACGAAATGAGCGTCCGTTCAAGGTAAATGTCTGTGCGTGCGAGCTCTTTTAATACATAGCATATGGGCAAAAACATGCCTATACGAAATACATTATTAACCGTATAGAACAAATATTATTGCTCGATCTGAAAAGTCAACAGCAAAATGCGTGGGAAAGTAGTGAGCAATAATCGAGCCAGTTGTACATTTCATCGCGCACCAGCTGCTGGTGACCATGACAATGTATATTACGCATATAACAAAATGCGCACTATGAGCGAACTCCATTGTGACGTAACAATCACACCCTAGGCATACTGTTTGCAGTGTATCTCTGTAAATGTTGATCAATTTTCTTCCAAATTTTGATATGTTTTAGCTGAGACAATTTTCAACAAATGCCGTCGCCACGATTTTTCATTTTGACAAAAGCATCATGGCGTATTTTTGCGATTAAAGGAGGCATGTCAATTTTTCACATTTTGCGTGTATTCTCTAAGGGACATGACTTTTTCTCAAATCTGGATTCTACATTCCTGTCTTTTGCGAGCAATATCGCCGTTTTTTGCGCTTGGTTTTTGTTGATTTTTGAGTATATTGTAGCTGAGACTATATGCTATCTAAATATTTCCTCACTTTTTTCAATCAGATGTCAGGATCACGCTTATGATCATGATCATGATCATTATCATAATGATGATAATCATCCCCATCAAAATCTTCATGATCATGATTATCATCATCATTATCATTATTATCATCGTCATCATCATCACCATTATCATCATCATTATCATAATGATGATAATCATCCTCATCAACATCATCATGATCATGATTATCATCATCATGATTATCATTATCGTCATCATGACAATAATGATAATCATGATTAAGTAGTTTATTTTCAATACTTTGTGTCATATTCATTAGGCCTACTTATTTTAATATTTGTTTGCATTATATTTGATCATGATCATTATGAATCATGATAATTTCTCAATATTTCGTTCATCAGTTCAGTTCATCAGTTCATCCGTTTAGCTTATCAATTCAGTTCATTTCACGACAGTTCAATCTATCACTTCATCAGTTCATTAGTACTTCATTCATCAATTCATATCTCAATACATCATTTTACATTAACATCATTTTATTGGGTAATTGAATTGAAGATGAGCATGATCATAAGAATTGAAGACAGACCACCTAATTCGTCCCCATGACGAATTAAATTTCTAGTATTTTAATTGAATTTGTACAAAAACACAATTCAATTAAAATAAATTTGTGACCACTTTTTTGTTCACACGATTACTCAAAATTGAACCGTGCAAATTCAATTAAATTTGACACAGTCATAGGTCATCGTCTTAAGACGTGACAGGAACATTTTCAAGTTCATTAAAATATCGTGACGTCATCCAGGCGCCATTTTGTGAAGTACTCTGAAAATCAACTCATGATCATATCTTCATAACCGTAAATCATTTCTCATCCATATTTATAACGATTATGGTCAATATCCGTCCGGTCAACTTAAGGTCAATAAACGCGCGCGTACGCGTACGTCCGCGCGTCGGTGCGCGCAAAAATAAAAATTGCTCATAATCACTTTTTAATCGAATTAGAGTACGTTTTAGGCCCTTTCAAGCATTTCGAAAATTTTGCGTGGGCACACCTTTGCGCGCGCATAAATTTGCGCGCACGTTTGTGTTCGTAATGGTCTTACGCAACCTAGAAACTTCTTTTTTTGGTCTATCATAGTATTGCCCATTTTATTCCGAACAATTTGATACCATGTTTATCTCTTTATGACCATTAATAACGAAATGAGCGTCAGTTTAAGGTAAATGTCTGTGCGTGCGAGCTCTTGTAATACATAGCATATATGGGCAAAAACATGCCTATACGAAATACATTATTAACTGTATAGAAAATATATTATTGTTCGATCTGAAAAGTCAACGGCAAAATGCGTTTGAAACTAGTGAGCAATAATTGACCCAGTTGTACATTTTATCGCGCACCAGCTGCTGGTGACAATGACAATGTATATTACGTGTATAACAAAATGCGCACTATGCCCGAACTCCATTGTGACGTAACAATCACACCCTAGGCAAACTGATTGCAGTGTATCGAAAATTCGTCAGCATATTTTTGGAAAATTGATGGTATCTCTGTAAATGTTGATCAATTTTCTTCCAAATTTTGATATGTTGTAGCTGAGCTAATTCTCTACCAGCAATATTACATTTATTTTTCATTTGGATGACGTCATCGTAGTGAAATATTCGATTAAAGGCGACATTGCATAATTTGTCATATTTGCGTGTTATGTCTATAGGAGGTCACTTTTTTCAAAACATGAATCTGCATGACAATGTGTTTTGACCAGTATCTCGGTTGTTATTCAACAGTTTTCTCCCAAATTTTAGTATGTTGTACCTGAGACTATATGTTATCTAAATCAACCCTCATTTTTTCGATCATTATCATCGTCATCATCGTCATCACTATTACTATCAAGATCATCATTATCATCATCATTGTTTACATGTCTATATAACTTCTACCTTTCTCAATATAGTAAATAGTATAATCTACCATCAGACATAAAGACAGACCACCTTAATCGTCTTCGTGACGAATTAAATTTCTAGTTATTAGGTGGTCTGTTGTCAACAGACCACCTATTGATTTCGTCAGAATTTTCTTTCTTTATTTATTTATTTATTTATTATTATTATTTATTTTTATTTATTGTTCCCACTTTTTTGTTTACAGGATAACTCAAGATCGGTTTAATCAATTTCGTTCAATTTTGGCACAGTCATAGGTCATTGTCATGAGACGTCGGAGTAACATTTTCAAGGTCATCAAGTCTTCATGACGTCATCCAGGCGCCATTTTGTGTTTTTTTTGGTACTTTTTACTCATGATCATATCTTCATAACGGAAAGGCATTTCTCATGCATATTTCTCATGATTAAGGTCAATATCCGTCCGGTCAATTTCAGGTCAGAAAACGCGCGCGCATGCGTACGTCCGCGTGTCAGCGCGCGCGCAAAAAATAAAAATGCTCAAAATCGTCTCAAATTCATTTTGCAAACGTTTCAGACCATTTTAAGCATTTTGCAAAAAAACGCGCACACATGCATGCGCGCGCGTTTTCGCGCGTAATGGCATTTTGCAACATAAAATCGCCAATTTTTTTAAGTCATCATATTTGGCAAATTTTTCCAAGCATTTTGATACCTTGTTCACCTTTTTCTGCCCATTAATAACGGAATGAGCGTCCGTTTAAGATAATGTCCGTGCGTGCGAGCTCTTGTAATACATAGCATACATGGGCAAAAACATGCCTATACAAAATCCATTGTAGCGCTTTAGGATGCAAGATGAACCCAATTTTGTTTTCATATTTTGATAGAGTATGAATTGGAGATATGATTTCATGTCTCATTTGACCCTCAATTGACTCATGACGTCATCATAATGTCCTCCGAACTCAAAATTTCAATTTTCATATTATGACGTCAGCAGATTTTTGGAAAATTGATTGTATCTCTGTAAATAATGATCAATTTTCTTTCAAATTTTGATATGTTCTACCTGAGAATATTCTCTACAAATGCAGTTATCACGATATTTCATTTTGACAAAAGCATCATGGCGTATTTTTGCGATTAAAGGAGGCATGTCAATTGTTCACATTTTGCGTGTATTCTCTATGGGACATGACTTTTTCTCAAAACTGGATTCTACATTCTCGTCTTTCGGGAGCAATATCTCCGTAGTTTTATCTTTGTTTACGCTGAGCTTTGAGTATGTTGTAGCTGAGACAATAAGCTATCACAAGTGTGCCCTTTATTTTTCGATCAGATGCCGGGATCATGCTCATATCTCACTTGCAAAGAGGGATTTGAGAATTCCATTTTCCGTTTACGTGTATTCTCTATGGGAAATGTTTTGGTATATCGGTAACGCACTTGACTTCCGACCTCGAGGTCCCTGGTTCGAGTCCGGGCGTTTCCAACAATTTTTTTTCTTCATTTTTTTTTCTTTTTTTACTTTTCAATGATCATAAAATTGAAAACAGACCACCTAATTCGTCACCATGACGAATTAAATTTCTAGTTATTATTATTATTTCTTTATTTTTATTTATTGTACCCTCTTTTTTGTTTACAGGATAACTCAAGATCGGTTAGGTCAATTTCGTTCAATTTTGGCGCAGTTATAGGTCATTGTCATAAGACGTGACAGTAACATTTTCAAGGTCATCAAATCTTCATGACGTCATCCAGGCGCCATTTTGTGTTTTTTTTGGTACTTTTTACTCATGATCATAGCTTCATAACGGAAAGGCATTTCTCATTCATTTTTATTATGATTAAGGTCAATATCCGTCCGGTCAATTTCAGGTCAAAAAACGCGCGCGGATTCGTACGTCCGCGCGTCAGCGCGCGCGCAAAAAATAAAAATGCTCCAAATCATCTCAAATTGATTTTGCATACGTTTCAGGCCATTTTAAGCATTTTCAAAAATTGCGCGAGAGCACTTATGTGCGCGCGTTTCCGCGCGTAACCGCGCCTAACCGCGTGTATTGACATTTTACAACATAGAATCGCAACATTTTCTCTATCTTCATATTTACCACATTTTTCCAAGCATTTTGATACCTTGTTCACTTTTTTCTGACCAGTAATAACTTAATGAGCGTCCATCAAAGTTGACAGTACGCGCGGACCTGCGCTATCTATATCCACAATACATGTGCAAAAACATGCCTATACAACATTTAATGTAACTCTTCAGAATGGATGTATACCCCCCATTTTTTTAAATATTTGGATAGATTATGAGTCGGAGATATGATTTCATGTCTCATTTGACCCTCATTTAACTCATGACGTCATCATAATGGCCTCCGAACTCAAAATTTCAATTTGCATATTATGACGTCAGCAAATTTTTGCAAAATTGATTGTATCTCTGTAAATATTGATCAATTTTCTTTCAAATTTTGATATGTTCTACCTGAGAATATTTTCTACAAATGAAGTCATCACGATATTTCATTTTGACAAAGGCATCATGGCATATTTTTGCAATTAATGGAGGCATGTCAATTTTTCACATTTTGCGTGTATTCTCTATGGGACATGACTTTTTCTCAAAACAGGATCTACATTCTCGTATTTCGCGAGCAATATCTCCGTCGTTTTATCTTTGTTTACGCTGAGCTTTGAGTATGTTGTAGCTGAGACAATAAGCTATCACAAGTGTGCCCTTTATTTTTCGATCAGATGCCGGGATCATGCTCATATTTCACTTACAAAGTGGGATTTGAGAATTCAATTTTCAGTTTACGTGTAATCTCTATTGGAAATGTTTTGGTATATCGGTAACGCACTTGACTTCCGACCTCGGGGTCCCTGGTTCGAGTCCGGGCGTTTCCAACAATTTTTTTTCTTCACTTTTTTTTTCTTTTTGACCTTTCACTGTACCATCTCCTTTGAATATTAAAACACGTACAATCGCAAATAATGTAATAAACAACCATATTTACTTTAATATTATCACTTGATCCATTACTTTTGGCGTGTAATCCTTATGGGAGATGACTTTTTCTCAAATCTGGATTCTACATTCTTGTCTTTTGCGAGCAATATCGCCGTTATTTCGGCTTGATTTTTGTTGATTTTTGAGTATGTTGTAGCTGAGACTATATACTATCTAAATGTTCTCTCATTTTTTTCAGTCTGATGTCATCGTGGTCTGTTGATGATAATCATCAACATCATCATCATCATCATCATCATCATCGTCATCCCCATTACTATTAAGATCATCATCATCATGATCATCATGATGATCATCATTGTTTACATGTCTATATAACTTCTCCCTTTCTCAATATAGTAAATATTATAATCTATCATAAGACTTGAAGACAGACCACCTAATTCGTCCCCATGACGAATTAAATTTCTAGTTAGGTGGTCTGTTATCAACAGACCACCTATTGATTTCGTCAGAATTTTCTTTATTTATTATTATTATTCTTTATTTTTATTTCTTCCTGTTTTTTGTGCCCCGGATAACTCAAGTTTGGTTTAGTTAATTTCATTAAATTTTGGCACATTCATAGGTCATTGTCATGAGACGTGACATGAACATTTTCAAGGTCATCAAATTATCGTGACGTCATCCAGGCGCCATTTTGTGAAATCACGTTATCCATCATATCTTCATGATGCATCAGCAAAGGTTGTTCATATTCATATCACATATACTTTAGGTCAAGGGTCAACAGGTCATGTCATCTAAGGTCACATAAAGGTCATGACGCGCGCGTACGTGTGCGTCAAAATTTTAAAAAGCTCAAAATCACTTAACTACTAAAGGAGAGTACGAATCAGGTCATTTTAAGCATTTCAAAATTTTCCGTCCGTACATGTCCCCGCGCGCGTTGCGCGCGCTCATGACGCGCGGAAAAAGTCAAATTCAAAATGTTTACATGATTTGGATTCCTCTTAACGTAATTGACAATTTACATTAATTTCAGTCACTCTTCATATTTAATAAGGCCGTGAGTGTGCGTCAAAGTTCAAAATCCGCGCGTACTGCTATGGGCGATATAATGCAAATTTGATCAAAAACATGCCATTTTAAAAATCGAAATAGCTCTTCAGATAGTCCATTGACCCCCAATTTTTATATCATGGTTGGAGAAAGCATGAGATGGAGATATGATTTCATACCACCATGACTCGTACAAAGTGTAACAAAGTCTTCATATTGACATCTAAACTCAACAAAATGTATTTTTTTGATGACGTCATTTTTGTCTTTGTTTAATTGAGATTATCTCACTTATCGGTGATCGATTTTCTCCCAGATTTTGATATGTTGTAACTGAGATAATTCTCTATCAGAATAAGTCATATTTTTTCATTTGGATGACGTCATCATAGTGAAATATTCGATTAAAGGCGACAATGCATAATTTGTCATATTTGCGTGTTATGTGTTTGGGAGGTCACTTTTTTTCAAAACATGAATCTGCATGACAATGTGTTTTGACCAGTATCTCGGTTGTTATTCAACAGTTTTCTCCCAAATTCTAGTATTTTGTCGCTGAGACTATATGTTATCTTAATCATCCCTCATTTTTCCAAGATGATGTCAGGATCATGCTCATGCTCATCATCATCATCATCATCAATATCATCATCATCATCATCATCATCAATGTCACCATCATCATCATCATCATCATGGTCTGAAGATGATAATCATCAACATCATCATGATCATGATCATTATCATCATCATCATTAACATTATCGTTTTTATCGTCATATAACATAATCATTATCATCATCATCATCACCTTTACTAACATGATCATCATCATGTTCATCATGATCATCATTGTTTACATGTCTATATAACTTCTCCCATTCTCAAATCTATCATAAGACTTAGACAGACCACCTTATTCGTCTTCGTGACGAATTAAATTCTAGTATTTTAATTGAATTTGTACAAAAACACAATTCAATTAAAATAAATTTGTGACCTCTTTTTTGTGTGCACGATTACTCCAAATTGAACCGTGCAATTTCAATTAAATTTGACACAGTCATAGGTCATCTTCTTAAGACGTGACAGGAACATTTTCAAGTTCATTAAAATATCGTGACGTCATCCAGGCGCCATTTTGTGAAGTGCTCTGAGAATCAACTCATGATCATATCTTCATAACCGTAAATCATTTCTCATTCATATGTATAACGATTATGGTCAATATCCGTCCGGTCAACTTAAGGTCAATAAACGCGCGCGTACGCGTGCGTCCGCGCGTCGGTGCGCGCAAAAATAAAAAAATGCTCATAATCACTTTTTGATCAAATTAGAGTACGTTTTAGGCCATTTCAAGCATTTCGAAAATTTTGCGTGGGCACACCTTTGCGCGCGCATACATTTGCGCGCACGTTTGTGTTCGTAATGGTCTTACGCAACCTAGAATCGCCTTTTTTTGTCTATCGTAGTATTGCCCATTTTATTCCGAACAATTTGATACCATGTTTATCTCTTTATGACCATTAATAACGAAATGAGCGTCCGTTCAAGGTAAATGTCTGTGCGTGCGAGCTCTTTTAATACATAGCATATGGGCAAAAACATGCCTATACGAAATACATTATTAACCGTATAGAACAAATATTATTGCTCGATCTGAAAAGTCAACGGCAAAATGCGTGGGAAAGTAGTGAGCAATAATCGAGCCAGTTGTACATTTCATCGCGCACCAGCTGCTGGTGACCATGACAATGTATATTACGCATATAACAAAATGCGCACTATGAGCGACCTCCATTGTGACGTAACAATCACACCCTAGGCAAACTGATTGCAGTGTATCGAAAATTCGTCAGCATATTTTTGGAAAATTGATTGTATCTCGCTTAATGTTGATCAATTTTCTTCCAAATTTTGATATGTTGTAGCTGAGCTAATTTTATACCAGAAACAGCCATTTATTTTTCATTTAGATGACGTCATCGTAGTAAAATATTCGATTAAAGGCGACATTGCATAATTTGTCATATTTGCGTGTTATGTCTATAGGAGGTCACTTTTTTCATGAATCTGCATGACAATATGTTTTGACCAGTATCTCGGTTGTTATTCAACAGTTTTCTCCCAAATTTTAGTATGTTGTACCTGAGACTATATGTTATCTAAATCACCCCTTATTTTTTCGATAAGATGTCAGGATCATGCTCATGATCATCAATATCATTAACATTATCATTATCATCGTCATCATCGTCATCACCATTACTATCAAGATCATCATCATCATCATCATTGTTTACATGTCTATATAACTTCTACCTTTCTCAATAATAAATAGTAAATAGTATAATCTACCATCAGACATGAAGACAGACCACCTTATTCGTCTTCGTGACGAATTAAATTTCTAGTTCTTTATTTTTATTTCTTCCCGTTTTTTGTGCCCAGGATAACTTCAAGTTTGGTTTAGTCAATTTGATTCAATTTTGGCACAGTCATAGGTCATTGTCATGACACGTGTCTAGAACATTTTCAAGGTCATCAAGTTATCGTGACGTCATCCAGGCGCCATTTTGTGAAATCACATTATCCATCATATCTTCATGATGCATCAGCAAAGGTCATTCATATTCATATCACATATACTTCAGGTCAAGGGTCAACAGGTCATGTCATCAAAGGTCACATAAAGGTCATGACGCGCGCGTATGTGCGCGTCAAAATTTAAAATTGCTAAAAATCACTTAACTATTAAACGAGAGTACGAATCAGGTCATTTTAAGCATTTCTAAATTTTCCGTCCGTACTTGTCCCCGCGCGCGTTGTGCGCGCTCACAGCGCGCGGAAAATGTCAAATTCAAAATGTTTACATGATTTGGATTCCTCTTAACGTAATTGACAATTTACATTAATTTCAGTCACTCTTCATATTTCATAAGGCCGTGAGCGTGCGTCAAAGTTCAAAATCCGCGCGTGATGCTATAGGCAATATAATGCAAATTTCATCAAAAACATGCCATTTTAAAAATCGAAATAGCTCTTCAGATAGTCCATCGACCCCCAATTTTTATATCATGGTTGGAAAAAGCATGAGTTGTAGATATGATTTCATACCACTCTGACTCGTACAAAGTGAAACAAAGTCATCATATTGGCATCTAAACTCAAACAAATGTATTTTGTTGATGACGTCATTTTTGTCGTTGTTTAATTGAGATTATCTCGCTTATCAGTGATCGATTTTCTCCCAGATTTCGATATGTTGTAGCTGAGCTAATTCTCTATCAGAAATATTACATTTATTTTTCATTTGGATGACGTCATCATAGTGAAATATTCGATTAAAGGCGACAATGCATAATTTGTCATATTTGCGTGTTATGTCTATGGGAGGTCACTTATTTCAAAACATGAATCTGCATGACAATGTGTTTTGACCAGTATCTTGGTTGTTATTCAACAGTTTTCTCCTAAATTTTAGTGTGTTGTCGCTGAGACTATATGTTATCTAAATCACCCCTCATTTTTCCGATAAGATGTCAGAATCACGATCATGATCATGATCATCATCATTATCATAATGATGATAATCATCCTCATAAACATCATCATGATCATCATCATCATAATCATTACTATCAAGATCATCATCATCATAATCATCATTGTTTACATGTCTATATAACTTCTCCCCTTTTCAATATAGTAAATATTATAATCTATTATAAGACTTGAAGACAGACCACCTTATTCGTCTTCGTGACGAATTAAATTTCTAGTTAGGTGGTCTGTTGTTATCAACAGATCACCTATTGTTTTCGTCAGAATTTTCTTTATTATTTATTATTTATTATTTATTATTAGGTGGTCTGTTGTTATCAACAGATCACCTATTGTTTTCGTCAGAATTTTCTTTATTATTTATTATTTATTATTTATTATTTATTTTTATTTCTCCCCACTTTTTTGTGTACAGGATAACTCAAGATCAGTTCAGTCAATTTCGTTTAATTTTGGCACAGTCATAGGTCATTGTCATGAGACGTGACAGTAACCTTTTCAAGGTCATCAAGTCTTCATGACGTCATCCAGGCGCCATTTTGTGTTTTTTTTGGTACTTTCAATTCATGATCATATCTTCATAACCGAAAGGTATTTCTTATTAATATTTATCATGATTAAGGTCAATATCCGTCCGGTAAATTTCAGGTCAAAAAACGCGCGCGCATCCGTACGTCCGCGCGTCAGCGCGCGCGCAAAAAATAAAAATGCTCTTAATCGTTTAAAATTAATTTTGCATACGTTTCAGGCCATTTTAAGCGTTTCGCAAAAAAAGCTCGCACGCGCGTGCGCGGGCGTTTTCGCGCGTACTTGTATTTGCCTACATAAAATCGCAAAATTTTCTCTGTCATCATATTTGGCACATTTTTCCAAGCATTTTGATACCTTGTTCACCTTTTTCTGCCCATTAATAACGGAATGAGCGTCCGTTTAAGATAATGTCCGTGCGTACGAGCTCTTGTAATACATAGCATATATGGGCAAAAACATGCCTATACAAATTCCATTGTAGCGCTTTAGGATGCAAGATGAACCCAATTTTGTTTTCATATTTTGATAGAGTATGACTTGGAGATATGATTTCATGTCTCATTTGACCCTCAATTAACTCATGACGTCATCATAATGGCCTCCGAACTCAAAATTTCAATTTGCATATTATGACGTCATCATATTTTTGGAAAATTGATTGTATCTCTGTAAATATTGATCAATTTTCATCCAAATTTCAATATGTTTTAGCTGAGACAATTCTCTACAAATGCAGTCATCACAAATTTTCATTTTGACGAAAGCATCATGGCGTATTTTTGCGATTAAAGGAGGCATGTCAATTTTTCACATTTTGCGTGTATTCTCTATGAGACATGACTTTTTCTCAAAACTGGATTCTACATTCTCGTCTTTCGGGAGCAATATCTCCGTCGTTTTATCTTTGTTTACGCTGAGCTTTGAGTATGTTGTAGCTGAGACAATAAGCTATCACAAGTGTGCACTTTATTTTTCGATCAGATGCCGGGATCATGCTCATATCTCACTTGCAAAGAGGGATTTGAGAATTCCATTTTCCGTTTACGTGTATTCTCTATGGGAAATGTTTTGGTATATCGGTAACGCACTTGACTTCCGACCTCGAGGTCCCTGGTTCGAGTCCGGCCTCTCCAACAATTTTTTTTCTTCATTTGTTTTTCTTTTTTGACTTTTCAATGATCATAAAATTGAAAACAGACCACCTAATTCGTCACCATGACGAATTAAATTTCTAGTTAGGTGGTCTGTTATCAACAGACCACCTATTGATTTCGTCAGAATTTTCTTTCTTTATTTATTATTTATTTATTTTTATTTATTTCTCCACTTTTTTGTGTATCCGATTTCTCAATATCCATCCACCCAATTTCTCTCAATTTTGACACAGTCATAGGTCATCATTATGAGACGTGACAGGAACATTTTCAAGGTCATCAAATTATCGTGACGTCATCCAGGCGCCATTTTGTGAAATCACATTATCCATCATATCTTCATGACGCGTCATCAAAGGTCATTCATATTAATATAACATATACTTCAGGTCAAGGGTCAACAGGTCATGTCATCAAAGGTCACATAAAGGTCATGACGCGCGCGTATGTGCGCGTCAAAATTTAAAATTGCTCAAAATCACTGAACTGTTAAACGAGAGTACGAATCAGGTCATTTTAAGCATTTCAAAATTTTCCGTCCGTTTGTGTCCCCGCGCGCGGTGTGCGCGCTCACAGCGCGCGGAAAGGGTCAAATTCAAAATGTTTACATGATTTGGATTCCTCTAAACGTAATTGACAATTTACATTAATTTCAGTCACTCTTCATATTTCATAAGGCCGTGAGCGTGCGTCAAAGTTCAAAATCCGCGCGTGCTGCTATGGGTAATATAATGCAAATTTGATCAAAAACATGCCATTTTAAAAATCGAAATAGCTCTTCAGATAGTCCATCGACCCCCAATTTTTATATCATGGTTGGAGAAAGCATGTGTTGGAGATATGATTTCATACCACCCTGACTCGTACAAAGTGAAACAAAGTCATCATATTTGCATCTAAACTCAAACAAATGTATTTTGTTGATGACGTCATTTTTGTCTTTGTTTAATTGAGATTATCTCACTTATCGGTGATCGATTTTCTCCCACATTTTGATATGTTGTAGCTGAGATAATTCTCTATCAGAATTATGCCATTTATTTTTCATTTTAATGACGTCATCATAGTTAAATATTCGATTAAAGGCGACAATGCATAATTTGTTATATTTGCGTGTTATGTCTATGGGAGGTCACTTTTTTCAAAACATGAATCTGCATGACAATGTGTTTTGACCAGTATCTCAGTTATTATACAACAGTTTTCTCCCAAATTTTAGTATGTTGTAGCTGAGACTATTTGCTATCTAAATATTACCTTTTTTTTCAACCAGATGTCAGGATCATGCTCATGCTCATCATCATCATCATCATCATCAATATCATCATCATCATCATCATCAATGTCACCATCATCAACATCATCATGATCATGATCATTATCATCATCATCATCACCTTTACTATCATGATCATCATCATGTTTATCATAATCATCATTGTTTACATGTCTATATAACTTCTCCCATTCTCAAATCTACCATAAGACTTAGACAGACCACCTTAATCGTCTTCGTGACGATTTAAATTCTAGTTAGGTGGTCTGTTATCAACAGACCACCTATTGATTTCGTCAGAATTTTCTTTCTTTATTATTATTAGGTGGTCTGTCAACGACAGATCACCTATTGTTTTCGTCAGAATTTTCTTTCTTTATTATTATTATTATTTATTTTTATTTCCTACACTTTTTTGTGCCATAGATAACTCAAGTTTGGTCTCGTCAATTTCATTCAATTTTGGCACAGTCATAGGTCATTGGCATAAGACGTGACAGTAACCTTTTCAAGGTCATCAGGTCATCATGACGTCATCCAGGCGCCATTTTGTGAAATCACATTATCCATCATATCTTCATGATGCATAAGCAAAGGTCATTCATATACATATTACATATACTTCAGGTCAAGGGTCAACAAGTCATGTCATCAAAGGTCACATAAAGGTCATGACGCGCACGTACGCGCGCGTCAAACTTTTAAAATGCTCAAAATCACTTAACTATTAAACGAGAGTACGAATCAGGTCATTTTAAGCATTTCAAAAATTTCCGTCCGTACTTGTCCCCGCGCGCGGTGCGCGCGCTCACAACGCGCGGAAAAGGTCAAATTCAATTTGTTTACACGATTTAGATTCATCTTACCATAAATGACAATTTACATTAATTTCAGTCACTCTTGACCTTTCATAAGGCCGTGAGCGCGCGCCAAAGTTCAAAATCCGCGCGTACTGCTATGGGCAATATAATGTAAATTTGATCAAAAACATGCTACTTTATAAATCGAAATAGCTCTTCAGATAGTCCGTCGACCCCCAATTTTTATATCATGGTTGGAAAGAGCAAGAGTTGGAGATATGATTTCATACCACCCTGACTCGTACAAAGTGAAACAAAGTCATCATATTGGCATCTAAACTCAAACAAATGTATTTTGTTGATGACGTCATTTTTGTCTTTGTTTAATTGAGATTATCTCACTTATCGGTGATCAATCTTCTCCCACATTTTGATATGTTGTAGCTGAGATAATTCTCTATCAGAAATATTGCATTTATTTTTCATTTAGATGACGTCATCATAGTTAAATATTCGATTAAAGGCGACAATGCATAATTTGTCATATTTGCGTGTTATGTCTATGGGAAGTCACTTTTTTTCAAAACATGAATCTGCATGACATTGTGTTTTGACCAGTATCTCGGTTTTTTTCAACAGTTTTCTCGCAAATTTTAGTATGTTGTCGCTGAGACTATATGTTATCTAGATCACCCCTCATTTTTCCGATAAGATGTCAGAATCACGCTCATGATCATGATCATCATCATTATCATAATGATGATAATCATCCTCATCAACATCATCATGATCATGATCATCATAATCATTACCATCCAGATCATCATCATCATAATCATCAATGTTTACATGTCTATATAACTTCCCCCTTTTTCAATATAGTAAATATTATAATCTATTATAAGACTTGAAGACAGACCACCTTATTCGTCTTCGTGACGAATTAAATTTCTAGTTAGGTGGTCTGTTATCAACAGACCACCTATTGATTTCGTCAGAATTTTCTTTCTTCTTTATTATTTCTTTATTTTTATTTATTTCTTCACTTTTTTGTGTGTCGGATAACGTAAGATTGGTTATGTCAATTTGATTCAATTTTAGCACAGTCATAGGTCATTATCATGAGACGTGACAGGAAAAATGTTAAGGTCATTAGGTTATCGTGACGTCATCCAGGCGCCATTTTGTGAAATCACGTTATCCATCATATCTTCATGATGCATCAGCAAAGGTCATTCATATTAATATCACATATACTTTAGGTAAAGCGTCAACAGGTCATGTCATCAAAGGTCACATAAAGGTCATGACGCGCGCGTATGTGCGCGTCAAAATTTAAAATTGCTCAAAATCACTAAACTATTAAACGAGAGTACGAATCAGGTCATTTTAAGCATTTCAACATTTTCCGTCCGTAAGTGTCCCCGCGCGCGGTGTGCGCGCTCACAGCGCGCGGAAAAGGTCAAATTCAAAATGTTTACATGATTTGGATTCCTCTTAACGTAATTGACAATTTACATTAATTTCAGTCACTCTTCATATTTCATAAGGCCGTGAGCGTGCGTCAAAGTTCAAAATCCGCGCGTAATGCTATGGGCAATATAGTGCAAATTTGATCAAAAACATGCCATTTTAAAAATCGAAATAGCTCTTCAGATAGTCCATTGACCCCCAATTTTTATATCATGGTTGGAGAAAGCATGAGTTGGAGATATGATTTCATACCACCTTGACTCGTACAAAGTGAAATAAAGTCATCATATTGGCATCTAAACTCAAACAAATGTATTTTGTTGATGACGTCATTTTTGTCTTTGTTTATTTGAGATTATCTCACTTATCGGTGATCGATTTTCTCCCAGATTTTGATATGTTGTAGCTGAGATAATTTTCTATCAGAATATCCCATTTATTTTTCATTTATCTGACGTCATCATAGTAAAATATTCGATTAAAGGCGACAATGCATAATTTGTCATATTTGCGTGTTATGTCTATGGGAGGTCACTTTTTTCAAAACATGCATCTGCATGACAATGTGTTTTGACCAGTATCTCGGTTATTATTCAACAGTTTTCTCCCAAATTTTAGTATGTTGTAGCTGAGACTATTTGCTATCTAAATATTTCCTCATTTTTTCAATCAGATGTCAGGATCATGTTCATACTCATCATCGTCATCATCATCATCAATATCATCATTATCATCATCATCATCAATGTCACCATCATCATCATCATCATGGTCTGAAGATGATGATCATCAACATCACCATGATCAAGATCATTATCATCATCATCATCATCATGGTCTGAAGATGATGATCATCAACATCACCATGATCATTATCATTATCATCATCATCATTAACATTATCGTTTTTATCATCATATAACATTTTCATTATCATGATCATCATCACCTTTACTATCATGATCATCATCATGTTCATCATGATCATCATTGTTTACATGTCTATATAACTTCTCCCATTCTCAAATCTATCATAAGACTTAGACAGACCACCTTATTCGTCTTCGTGACGAATTAAATTTCTAGTATTTTAATTGAATTTGTACAAAAACACAATTCAATTAAAATAAATTTGTGACCACTCTTTTGTGTGCACGATTACTCAAAATTGAACCGTCCAATTTCTTTCAAATTTAACACAGTCATAGGTCATCATCTTAAGACGTGACAGGAACATTTTCAAGTTCATCAACATTTCGTGACGTCATCCAGGCGCCATTTTGTGAAGTGCTCTGAGAATCAACTCATGATCATATCTTCATAACCGTAAATCATTTCTCATTCATATTTATAACAATTATGGTCAAAATACATCCGGTCAACTTAAGGTCAATAAACGCGCGCGTACGCGTCCGTACGCGCGTCGGTGCGCGCAAAAATAAAAAATGCTCATAATCACTTTTTGATCAAATTAAAGTACGTTTTAGGCCATTTCAAGCATTTCGAGATTTTTGCGTGGGCACACCTTTGCGCGCGCATAAATTTGCGCGTGCGTTTGTGTTCGTAATGGTCTTACGCAACCTAGAATCGCCTTTTTTGTCTATCATAGTATTGCCCATTTTATTCCGAACAATTTGATACCATGTTTATCTCTTTATGACCATTAATAATGAAATGAGCGTCAGTTTAAGGTAAATGTCTGTGCGTGCGAGCTCTTGTAATACATAGCATATATGGGCAAAAACATGCCTATACGAAATACATTATTAACTGTATAGAAAATATATTATTGCTCGATCTGAAAAGTCAACGGCAAAATGCGTGTGAAACTAGTGAGCAATAATTGACCCAGTTGTACATTTCATCGCGCACCAGCTGCTGGTGACAATCACAATGTATATTACGTGAATAACAAAATGCGCACTATGCCCGAACTCCATTGTGACGTAACAATCACACCCTAGGCAAACTGATTGCAGTGTATCGAAAATTCGTCAGCATATTTTTGGAAAATTGATTGTATCTCGCTTAATGTTGATCAATTTTCTTCCAAATTTTGATATGTTGTAGCTGAGCTAATTTTCTACCAGAAACAGGCATTTATTTTTCATTTAGATGACGTCATCGTAGTAAAATATTCGATTAAAGGCGACATTGCATAATTTGTCATATTTGCGTGTTATGTCTATAGGAGGTCACTTTTTTCATGAATCTGCATGACAATATGTTTTGACTAGTATCTCGGTTGTTATTCAACAGTTTTCTCCCAAATTTTAGTATGTTGTAGCTGAGACTATATGTTATCTAAATCATCCCTTATTTTTTCGATAAGATGTCAGGATCATGCTCATGATCATCAATATCATTAACATTATCATTATCATCGTCATCATCGTCATCACCATTACTATCAAGATCATCATCATCATCATCATCATCATTGTTTACATGTCTATATAACTTCTACCTTTCTCAATATAGTAAATAGTATAATCTACCATCAGACATGAAGACAGACCACCTTATTCGTCTTCGTGACGAATTAAATTTCTAGTATTTTAATTGAATTTGTACAAAAACACAATTCAATTAAAATAAATCTGTGACCACTTTTTTGTTCCCACGATTACTCAAAATTGAACCGTGCAAATTCAATTAAATTTGACACAGTCATAGGTCATCGTCTTAAGACGTGACAGGAACATTTTCAAGTTCATTTAAATATCGTGACGTCATCCAGGCGCCATTTTGTGAAGTGCTCTGAGAATCAACTCATGATCATATCTTCATAACCGTAAATCATTTATCATTCATATTTATAACGATTAAGGTCAATATCCATCCGGTCAACTTAAGGTCAAAAAACGCGCGCGTACGCGTCCGTCCGCACATTGGTGCGCGCAAAATTAAAAAATGCTCATAATCACTTTTTGATCAAATTAGAGTACGTTTTAGCCCATTTCAAGCATTTCGAAAATTTTGCGTGGGCACACCTTTGCGCGCGCATAAATTTGCGCGCACGTTTGTGTTCGTAATGGTCTTACGCAACCTAGAATCGCCTTTTTTGTCTATCATAGTATTGCCCATTTTATTCCGAACAATTTGATACCATGTTTATCTCTTTATGACCATTAATAACGAAATGAGCGTCAGTTTAAGGTAAATGTCTGTGCGTGCGAGCTCTTGTAATACATAGCATATATGGGCAAAAACATGCCTATACGAAATACATTATTAACTGTATAGAAAATATATTATTCCTCGATCTGAAAAGTCAACGGCAAAATGCGTGTGAAACTAGTGAGCAATAATTGACCCAGTTGTACATTTCAGCGCGCACCAGCTGCTGGTGACAATGACAATGTATATTACGTGTATAACAAAATGCGCACTATGCCCGAACTCCATTGTGACGTAACAATCACACCCTAGGCAAACTGATTGCAGTGTATCGAAAATTCGTCAGCATATTTTTGGAAAATTGATTGTATCTCTGTAAATGTTGATCAATTTTCTTCCAAATTTTGATATGTTGTAACTGAGCTAATTCTCTACCAGAAATATGTCATTTATTTTTCTTTTGGATGACGTCATCGTAGTGAAATATTCGATTAAAGGCGACATTGCATAATTTGTCATATTTGCGTGTTATGTCTATAGGATGTCACTTTTTTCAAAACATGAATCTGCATGACAATGTGTTTTGACCAGTATCTCGGTTGTTATTCAACAGTTTACTCCCAAATTTTAGTATGTTGTACCTGAGACTATATGTTATCTTAATCAACCCTCATTTTTTCGATAAGATGTCAGGATCATGCTAATGATCATCAATATCATTAACATTATCATTATCATCGTCATCAACGTCATCACCATTACTATCAAGATCATCATCATCATCATCATTGTTTACATGTCTATATAACTTCTACCTTTCTCAATATAGTAAATAGTATAATCTACCATCAGACATGAAGACAGACCACCTTATTCGTCTTCGTGACGAATTAACTTTCTAGTTATTATTATTATTATTATTTATTTTTATTTATTTCTCCACTTTTTTGTGCAACCGATTTCTCAATATCCATCCACCCAATTTTTCTCAATTTTGACACAGTTATAGGTAATCATCATGAGACGTGACAGGAACATTTTCAAGGTCATCAGATTATCGTGACGTCATCCAGGCGCCATTTTGTGAAATCACATTATCCATCATATCTTCATGATGCGTACTCAAAGTTCATTCATATTCATATCACATATACTTCAGGTCAAGGGTCAACAGGTCATGTCATCAAAGGTCACATAAAGGTCATGACGCGCGCGTATGTGCGCGTCAAAATTTAAAATTGCTCAAAATCACTAAACTATTAAACGAGAGTACGAATCAGGTCATTTTAAGCATTTCAAAAATTTCCGTCCGTACATGTCCCCGCGCGCGTTGCGCGCGCTCATGACGCGCGGAAAAAGTCAAATACAAAATGTTTACATGATTTGGATTCCTCTTAACGTAATTGACAATTTACATTAATTTCAGTCACTCTTCATATTTAATAAGGCCGTGAGCGTGCGTCAAAGTTCAAAATCCGCGCGTACTGCTATGGGCGATATAATGCAAATTTGATCAAAAACATGCCATTTTAAAAATCGAAATAGCTCTTCAGATAGTCCATCGACCCCCAATTTTTATATCATGGTTGGAAAAAGCATAAGTTGTAGATATGATTTCATACCACCCTGACTCGTACAAAGTGAAACAAAGTCATCATATTGGCATCTAAACTCAAAAAATGTATTTTGTTGATGACGTCATTTTTGTCTTTGTTTAATTGAGGTTATCTCACTTATCGGTGATCGATTTTCTCCCAGATTTCGATATAATGTAGCTGAGCTAATTCTCTACCAGAAATATGTCATTTATTTTTCATTTAGATGACGTCATCATAGTTAAATATTCCATTAAAGGCGACAATGCATAATTTGTCATATTTGCGTGTTATGTCTATGGGAGGTCACTTTTTTCAAAACATGAATCTGCATGACAAGGTGTTTTGACCAGTATCTCGGTTGTTATTAAACAGTTTTCTCTCAAATTTTAGTATGTTGTAGCTGAGACTATTTACTATTTAAATATTTCCTTATTTTTTCAATCAGATGTCAGGATCATGCTTGTGCTCATCATCATCATTAACATTATCGTTTTTATCATCATATAACATTATCATTATCATCATCATCATCACCTTTACTATCATGATCATCATCATGGTCATCATGATCATCATTGTTTACATGTCTATATAACTTCTCCCATTCTCAATTCTATCATAAGACTTAGACAGACCACCTTATTCGTCTTCGTGACGAATTAAATTTCTAGTATTTTAATTGAATTTGTACAAAAACACAATTCAATTAAAATAAATTTGTGACCACTTTTTTGTGTGCAGTATTACTCAAAATTGAACCGTGCAAATTCAATTAAATTTGACACAGTCATAGGTCATCTTCTTAAGACGTGACAGGAACATTTTCAAGTTCATTAAAATATCGTGACGTCATCCAGGCGCCATTTTGTGAAGTGCTCTGAGAATCAACTAATGATCATATCTTCATAACCGTAAATCATTTATCATTCATATGTATAACGATTATGGTCAATATCCGTCCGGTCAACTTAAGGTAAAAAAACGCGCGCGTACGCGTCCGTCCGCGCGTCGGTGCGCGCAAAAATAAAAAATGCTCATAATCACTTTTTGATCAAATTAGAGTACGTTTTAGGCCATTTCAAGCATTTCGAAAATTTCGAAAATTTTCGCAAGCATAAATTTGCGCGCACGTTTGTGTTCGTAATGGTCGTACGCAACCTAGAATCGCCTTTTTTGGTCTATCATAGTATTGCCCATTTTATTCCGAACAATTTGATACCATGTTTATCTCTTTATGACCATTAATAACGAAATGAGCGTCCGTTCAAGGTAAAGTCCGTTCGAACCCTCAATTAACTCATGACGTCATCATGATTGCCTCCGTTCAAGGTAAATGTCCGTGCGTGCGAGCTCTTGTAATACATGGCAAATATGGGCAAAAACATGCCTATACAAAATCCATTGTAGCTCTTCAGAATGGATAGATACCCCCAATTCTTTTTAATATTTAGATAGATTATGAGTCGGAGATATGATTTCATGTCTCATTTGACCCTCAATTAACTCATGACGTCATCATAATGGCCTCCAATCTCAAAATTTCAATTTGCAAATTATGACGTTAGCATATTTTTGGAAATTTCACTGTATCTCTGTAAATATTGATCGATTTTCTTCACAATTTTGATATGTTGTAGCTGAGACAATTTTCTACAAATAAAGTCACGACGTATTTTTCATTTTGACAATGGCATCATGGCGTATTTTTGTGATTAAAGGAGGCATGTCAATCTTTCACATTTTGCGTGTATTCTCTATGGGATATGACTTTTTCTCAAAACTGGATTCTACATTCTTGTCTCTCGCGAGCAATATCTCCGTCGCTTTATTTTCGTTTACGCTGAGCATTGAGTATGTTGTAGCTGAGACAATGAGCTATCACAAGTGTGCCATTTATTTCTCAATCAGATGTCGGGATCATGCTCATATTTCAATTACAAAATGGGATTTGAGAATTCCATTTTTCGTTTACGTGTAATCTCTATGGGAAATGTTTTGGTATATCGGTAACGCACTTGACTTCCGACCTCGAGGTCCCTGGTTCGAGTCCGGGCGTCTCCAACAATTTGTTTTCGTCACTTTTTTTTCTTTTTGACCTTTCACTGTACCATCTCCTTTGAATATTAAAACACGTAAAATCGCAAATAATGTAATAAACAACCATATTTACTTTATTACCCTATTATCACTTGATCCATTATTCTTCATTCATCAATTCATATCTCAATACATCATTTTACATTAACATCATTTTATTGGGTAATTGAATTGAAGATGAGCATGATCATAAGAATTGAAGACAGACCACCTTATTCGTCTTCGTGACGAATTAAATTTCTAGTTAGGTGGTCTGTCGTTTTCGACAGATCACCTATTGTTTTCGTCAGAATTTTCTTTCTTATTATTATTATTATTATTTATTTTTATTTCTCCGCACTTTTTTGTGTAGAGGATAACTCAAGATCAGTTCGGTCAATTTCGTTCAATTTTTGCACAGTCATAGGTCATTGTCATGAAACGTGACAGGAACATTTTCAAGGTGATTAAGTCTTCATGACGTCATCTAGGCGCCATTTTGTGTTTTTTTTGGTACTTTCAACTCATGATCATATCTTCATAACGGAAAGGCATTTCTTATTCATATTTATCATGATTAAGGTCAATATCCGTCCGGTCAATTTCAGGTCAAAAAACGCGCGCGCATGCGTACGTCCGCGCGTCAGCGCGCGCGCAAAAAATAAAAATGCTCCAAATCGTTTAAAATTAATTTTGCATACGTTTCAGGCCATTTTAAGCGTTTCGCAAAAAAACGCGCACACACACATGCGCGCGCGTTTTCACCCGTACTGGTATTTTTCAACATAAAATCGCCAAATTTTCTCTGTCATCATATTTGGCACATTTTTCCAAGCATGTTGATACCTTGTTCACCTTTTTATGCTCAGTAATAACGGAATGAGCGTCCGTTTAAAAAATTGTCCGTGCGTGCGAGCTCTTGTAATACATAGCATACATGGGCAAAAACATGCCTATACAAAATCCATTGTAGCGCTTTAGGATGCAAAGTGAATCCAATTTCTTTTTCATATTTTGATAGAATATGAATTGGAGATATGATTTCATGTCACATTTGACCCTCAATTAACTCATGACGTCATCATAATGGCTTCCGAACTCAAAATTTCAATTTGCATATTATGACATCATCATATTTTTGGAAAATTGATTGTATCTCTGTAAATATTGATCAATTTTCATCCAAATTTTGATATGATCTAGCTGAGACAATTTTCTACAAATGCAGTCACCACGATATTTCATTTTGACAATGGCATCGTGGCGTATTTTTGCGATTAAAGGAGGCATGTCAATTTTTCACATTTTGCGTGTATTCTCTATGGGACATGACTTTTTCTCAAAACTGGATTCTACATCCTGTCTTTTGCGAGCAATATCTCCGTCGTTTTAGCTTTGTTTACGCTGAACTTTGAGTATGTTGTAGCTGAGACAATAAGCTATCACAAGTCTGCCCTTTATTTTTCGATCAGATGCCGGGATCATGCTCATATTTCAATTACAAAGTGGGATTTGTGCATTCCATTTTCCGTTTACGTGTAATCTCTATGGGAAATGTTTTGGTACATCGGTAACGCACTTGACTTCCGACCTCGAGGTCCCTGGTTCGAGTCCGGGCGTCTCCAACAATTTTTTTTTTCACTTTTTTTTCTTTTTGACCATTCACTCTACCATCTCCTTTGAATATTAAAACACGTACAATCGCAAATAATGTAATAAACAACCATATTTACTTTATTATTACCCTATTATCACTAGATCCATTACTTTTTGCGTGTAATCCTTATGGGAGATGACTTTTCTCAAATCTGGATTCTACATTCTTGTCTTTTGCGAGCAATATCGCCGTTATTTCGGCTTGATTTTTGTTGATTTTTGAGTATGTTGTAGCTGAGACTATATACTATCTAAATGTTCTCTCATTTTTTTCAGTCTGATGTCATCGTGGTCTGTTGATGATAATCATCAACATCATCATGATCATCATCATCGTCATCACCATTACTATCAAGATCATCATCATCATCATCATCATGATGATCATCATTGTTTACATGTCTATATAACTTCTCCCTTTCTCAATATAGTAAATATTATAATCTATCATAAGAGTTGAAGACAGACCACCTAATTCGTCCCCATGACGAATTAAATGTCTAGTATTTTAATTGAATTTGTACAAAAACACAATTCAATTAAAATAAATTTGTGACCACTTTTTTGTGTGCACGATTACTAAAAATTGAACCGTTCAATTTCTTTTAAATTTGACACAGTAATAGGTCATTGTCTTAAGACGTGACAGGAACATTTTCAAGCTCATCGAAATATCGTGACGTCATGCAGGCGCCATTTTGTGAAGTACTCTAAAATACAACTCATGATCATATCTTCATAACCGTAACTCATTTCTCATTCATATTTATAACGATTAAGGTCAATATCCGTCCGGTCAACTGAAGGTCAAAAAACGCGCGCGTAAGCGTACGCCCGCGCGTCGGTGCGCGCAAAAATAAAAAATGCTCATAATCACTTTTTAATCAAATTAGAGTACGTTTTAGACCATTTCAAGCATTTCGAAAATTTTGCGTGCGCGCATAAATTTGCGCGCCCGTTTTTGTTCGTAGTGGTCGAACGCAACCTAGAATTGCAATTTGTTGTCAATCATAGTATTGCCTATTTTTTTCCGAACAATTTGATACCATGTTTATCTCTTTATGACCGTTAATAACGAAATGAGCGTCAGTTCAAGGTAAATGTCTGTGCGTGCGAGCTCTTGTAATACATAGCATATATGGGCAAAAACATGCCTCTCCGAAACACATTATTAACTGTATAGAACAAATATTATTGCTCGATCTGAAAAGTCAACGGCAAAATGCGTGTGAAACTATTGAGCAATAATTGACCCAGTTGTAAATTTCATCGCGCACCAGCTGCTGGTGACAATGACAATGTATAACAAAATGCGCACTATGCCCGAACTCTATATTGTGACGTAACAATCACACCCTAGGCACACTGATTGCAGTGTATCGAAAATTCGTCAAGCACTGGAGGCACAGTGCTTGTTTGTCGATGTTTTTGCAACTTATGTTAGGAAATCCTGTGCAGTGTACGCTACATAATTTAAGAGTATAAGATAGTAAGAGTTTCTTGTTTGCTCTAGATGTCTGATGTGGTTAATAATAGTAATATTGACTGCCTAATTCAGGGCAATACGACTTGGCATATATCAGCCTCACCTTCGGTTCGGGCGATATATGTCGTATTGCCCAGAAGGCAGTCAATATTACTTAATTATGCATCATCATGATAATTTCTCAATATTACGTTCATCAGTTCAGCTCATCAGTTTAGTTCAGTTCATCAGTTCATCCGTTTAACTCATCAATTTAGTTCATTTCACATCAGTTCAATTTATCAGTTCATCAGTTCATCAGTACTTCATTCATCAATTCCTATCTCAAAACATCATTTTACATTAACATCATTTTATTGGGTAATTAAATTGAAGATGAGCATGATCATAATAATTGAAGACAGACCACCTAATTCGTCCCCATGACGAATTAAAGTTCTAGTATTTTAATTGAATTTGTACAAAAACACAATTCAATTAAAATAAATTTGTGACCACTTTTTTGTGTGCACGATTACTCAAAATTGAACCGCCCAATTTCTTTCAAATTTAACACAGTCATAGGTCATCATCTTAAGACGTGACAGGAACATTTTCAAGTTCATCAACATATCGTGACGTCATCCAGGCGCCATTTTGTGAAGTGCTCTGAGAATCAACTCATGATCATATCTTCATAACCGTAAATCATTTCTCATTCATATTTATAACGATTATGGTCAATATCCGTCCGGTCAACTTAAGGTCAATTAACGCGCGCGTACCCGTCCGTTCGCGCGTCGGTGCGCGCAAAAATAAAAAATGCTCATAATCACTTTTTGATCAAATTAGAGTACGTTTTAGGCCATTTCAAGCATTTCGAGAATTTTGCGTGCGCACACCTTTCCGCGCGCATAAATTTGCGCGCACGTTTTTGTTCGTAATGGTCGAACGCAACCTAAAAACGCCATTTGTTGTCTTACATAGTATTGCCCATTTTTTTCCGAACAATTTGATACCATGTTTATATCTTTATGACCATTAATAACGAAATGAGCGTCCGTTCAAGGTAAATGTCTGTGCGTGCGAGCTCTTTTAATACATAGCATATGGGCAAAAACATGCCTATACGAAATACATTATTAACCGTATAGAACAAATATTATTGCTCGATCTGAAAAGTCAACGGCAAAATGCGTGGGAAAGTAGTGAGCAATAATCGAGCCAGTTGTACATTTCATCGCGCACCAGCTGCTGGTGACCATGACAATGTATATTACGCATATAACAAAATGCGCACTATGAGCGAACTCCATTGTGACGTAACAATCACACCCTAGGCATACTGTTTGCAGTGTATCTCTGTAAATGTTGATCAATTTTCTTCCAAATTTTGATATGTTTTAGCTGAGACAATTTTCAATCAATGCCGTCGCCACGATTTTTCATTTTGACAAAAGCATCATGGCGTATTTTTGCGATTAAAGGAGGCATGTCAATTTTTCACATTTTGCTTGTATTCTCTATGGGACATGACTTTTTCTCAAATCTGGATTCTACATTCCTGTCTTTTGCGAGCAATATCGCCGTTTTTTGCGCTTGGTTTTTGTTGATTTTTGAGTATATTGTAGCTGAGACTATATGCTATCTAAATATTTCCTCACTTTTTTCAATCAGATGTCAGGATCACGCCTATGATCATGATCATCATCATTATCATAATGATGATAATCATCCCCATCAAAATATTCATGATCATGATTATCATCATCATTATCATTATTATCATCATCATCATCATCACCATTATCATCATCATTATCTTAATGATGATAATCATCCTCATCAACATCATCATGATCATGATTATCATCTTCATGATTATCATTATCGTCATCATGACAATAATGATAATCATGATTAAGTAGTTTATTTTCAATACTTTGTGTCATATTCATTAGGCCTACTTATTTTAATATTTGTTTGCATTAAATTTGATCATGATCATTATGAATCATGATAATTTCTCAATATTTCGTTCATCAGTTCAGCTCATCAGTTTAGTTCAGTTCATCAGTTCATCCGTTTAGCTTATCAATTCAGTTCATTTCACGACAGTTCAATATATCACTTCATCAGTTCATTAGTACTTCATTCATCAATTCATATCTCAATACATCATTTTACATTAACATCATTTTATTGGGTAATTGAATTGAAGATGAGCATGATCATAAGAATTGAAGACAGACCACCTAATTCGTCCCCATGACGAATTAAATTTCTAGTTTATCAGGTGGGCTGTATATCGTACAGACCACCTTATAATTTCGTTAGAATTGCCTTTATTTATTTATTATTATTAAATATTTTTCTTATTTCTAACCACTTTTTTGTTAGCAAGATAACTTGAAAATGGCTCAATCAAATGCCTTGCAATTTGGCACACATATGTATAGGCATATGTACAAAGCACAATAACGTTTTCAACATTGACCTTCACTGATGACGTCATTTAGGCGCCATTTTGTAAAAATCAACTCATGATCATATCTTCATAACCAAAAGCTATTTCTCATTCATATTTATCATGATCGAGGTCAATATCCGTCCGGTCAATTTCAGGTCAAATAACGCGCGCGTGCGCGTACGTCCGCGCGTCAATGCGCGCGCAAAATTTAAAAATGCTCAAAATCGTCTCAAATTAATTTTGCATACGTTTCAGGCCATTTTAAGCATTTTCAAAAATTGCGCGAGAGCACTTATGCGCGCGCGTTTTCGCGCGTACTGGTATTTTCCAACATAGAATCGCCAAACTATCTCTGTCATCATATTTCGCACATTATTTCAAGCATTTTGATACCTTGTTCATCTTTTTCTGACCATTAATAACGGAATGAGCGTCCGTTTAAGATAATTTCCGTGCGTGCGAGCTCTTGTAATACATAGCATACATGGGCAAAAACATGCCTTTACAAAATCCATTGTCGCGCTTTAGGATGCAAGGTGAACCCAATTTTGTTTCCATATTTTGATAGAGTATGGATTAAAAATATGAGTTCATGTCTCATTCGACCCTCTATTAACTCATGACGTCATCATAATGGCCTCCCAACTCAAAATTTCAATTTGCATATTATGACGTCATCATATTTTTGGAAAATTGATTGTATCCCTCTAAATATTGATTAATTTTCATCCAAATTTTGATATGTTTTAGCTGAGACAATTTTTTACAGATGCAGTATCCACGAATTTTCATTTTGATGAAAACATCATGGCTTTTTTTTGCGATTAAAGGAGGCATGTCAATTTTTACATTTTGCGTGTATTCTCTATGGGACATGACTTTTTCTGAATACTGGATTCTACATTTCCGTCACGAGCAATATCTCCGTCGTCTTAGCTTTGTTTTCGCTGAGCATCGAGTATTTTGTAGCTGAGACAATAAGCTATCACAAGTGTGCCATTTATTTGTCGATCAGATGCCGGGATCATGCTCATATTTCACTTGCAAAATGGAATTTGAGAATTTTATTTTCCGTTTACGTGTAATCGCTATGGGAAATGTTTTGGTATATCGGTAACGCACTTGACTTCCAACGTCAAAGTTACTGGTTCGAGTCCGGGCGTCTCCAACAATCTTTTTTTTTCTTTTTGACCTTTCACTGTACCATCTCCTTTGAATACTAAAACACGTAGAATCGCAAATCGCGTAATAAACAGCCATATTTACTTTATTATAACCCTATTTTCACTTGATCCATTACTTTTTGTGTGTAATTCCTAAGGGAGATGACTTTTTCTCAAATCTGGAATCTACATTCCTATCTTCTGCGAGCAATATCGACATTATTTCTGCTTGGATTATGTTGATTTTCGAGTATGTTGTAGCTGAGACTATATGCTATCTAAATGTTCTCCTATTTTTTTCAATCAAATGTCATCATGGTCTGTTGATGATGATCATCAACATCATCATGATCATGATCATCATCATCATCGTCATCACCATTACTATCAAGATCATCATCATGATCATCATTGTTTACATGTCTATATAACTTGAAGGCAGACCACTTTATTCGTCCTCGTGACGAATTAAATTCTAGTTTATTTTTCTTATTTCGACCCACTTTTTTGTTAGCAAGATAACTTTGAAATGGTTCAATCAAATGCTTTGAAATTTGGCACACATATGTATAGGCATATAGAAAAATCAAAATAATCTTTTCAACCTTGACCTTGACTGATGACGTCATCTAGGCACCATTTTGTAAAAATTAACTCATGATCATATCTTCATAAAGGAAAGTCATTTCTCATTCATATTTATCATGATCTAGGTCAATATCTGTCCGGTTAATTTCATGTCCTAAAACGCGCGCGTGCGCGTACGTCCGCGCGTCAGTGCGCGCGCAAAAGTTTAAAATGCTCAAAATCGTCTCAAATTTATTTTGCATACGTTTCAGGTCATTTTAAGCATTTTATAAAAAATCGCGCACACGTGCATGCGCGCGCGTTTTCGCGCGTAACACCATTATAAAACATAGAATCGCCATTTTTTTTTCTTTCATGATATTTCTCATATTTTTTTGAGGAATTTGATACCATTTTTATCTCTTTATGACCATTAATAACAAGATGAGCGTCAATTCAAGATAAATTTCAGTGCGCGCGAGGTCTTTTAATACATAGCATATATGGGCAAAAACATGCCTATACAAAATCCGTTATAGCTCTTTGGAATGCACCGGGATCCTCAATTTTTTTTCATATTAAGATAGAGTATGAGTCGGAAATATGATTCCATGTCTCATTTGGCCATTAAGTGTATCGTGACATCATCACAATGGCCTTGGAACTCAAAATACGAATTTGCATATTATGACGTCAGCATATTTATGTAAAATTGATTGTATCTCTGTAAATATTGATCGATTTTCTTCCAAATTTCGATATGTTGTAGCTAAGACAATTCTCTACAAACGCAGTATTAACCATTTTTCATTTTGATGACGTCATCATAGTGAAAATTTTGAATAAAGGCCTCATGTCAAAAACTTCATAATTTGCGTGTTATGCCTATAGAAGGTGAATTTAGTTCACGTTATGAATCTACATGATATTGTCTTTTAAGAATTTGTAAGCAGTATGTCGCTTATTTTTGCTCTATTTTGTCTCAAATGTTAGTTGACCAGCCCACCTATACTTGTTCCAAACAAGTATTATATGTCTAGTTATTTATTTTTATTTCTCCGCACTTTTTTGTTAACAGGATAACTCAAGATCAGTTCAATCAATTTCGTTCAATTTTGGCACAGTCATAGGTCATTGTCATGAGACGTGACAGTAACATTTTCAAGGTCATCAAATCTTCATGACGTCATCCAGGCGCCATTTTGTGTTTTTTTTGGTACTTTCAACTCATGATCATATCTTCATAACGGAAAAGAATTTCTTATTCATATTTATCATGATTAAGGTCAATATCCGTCCGGTCAATTTCCGGTCAAAAAACGCGCGCGCATGCGTACGTCCGCGCGTCAGCGCGCGCGCAAAAAATAAAAATGCTCCAAATCGTTTAAAATTAATTTTGCATACGTTTCAGGCCATTTTAAGCGTTTCGCAAAAAAACGCGCACACACACATGCGCGCGCGTTTTCACCCGTACTGGTATTTTTCAACATAAAATCGCCAAATTTTCTCTGTCATCATATTTGGCACATTTTTCCAAGCATGTTGATACCTTGTTCACCTTTTTATGCTCAGTAATAACGGAATGAGCGTCCGTTTAAAAAATTGTCCGTGCGTGCGAGCTCTTGTAATACATAGCATACATGGGCAAAAACATGCCTATACAAAATCCATTGTAGCGCTTTAGGATGCAAAGTGAATCCAATTTCTTTTTCATATTTCGATAGAATATGAATTGGAGATATGATTTCATGTCACATTTGACCCTCAATTAACTCATGACGTCATCATAATGGCTTCCGAACTCAAAATTTCAATTTGCATATTATGACATCATCATATTTTTGGAAAATTGATTGTATCTCTGTAAATGTTGATCAATTTTCATCCAAATTTTGATATGATCTAGCTGAGACAATTCTCTACAAATGCAGTCACCACGATATTTCATTTTGACAATGGCATCGTGGCGTATTTTTGCGATTAAAGGAGGCATGTCAATTTTTCACATTTTGCGTGTATTCTCTATGGGACATGACTTTTTCTCAAAACTGGATTCTACATCCTGTCTTTTGCGAGCAATATCTCCGTCGTTTTAGCTTTGTTTACGCTGAACTTTGAGTATGTTGTAGCTGAGACAATAAGCTATCACAAGTGTGCCCTTTATTTTTCGATCAGATGCCGGGATCATGCTCATATTTCAATTACAAAGTGGGATTTGTGCATTCCATTTTCCGTTTACGTGTAATCTCTATGGGAAATGTTTTGGTATATCGGTAACGCACTTGACTTCCGACCTCGAGGTCCCTGGTTCGAGTCCGGGCGTCTCCAACAATTTTTTTTCTTCACTTTTTTTTCTTTTTGACCATTCACTCTACCATCTCCTTTGAATATTAAAACACGTTCAATCGCAAATAATGTAATAAACAACCATATTTACTTTATTATTACCCTATTATCACTAGATCCATTACTTTTTGCGTGTAATCCTTATGGGAGATGACTTTTCTCAAATCTGGATTCTACATTCTTGTCTTTTGCGAGCAATATCGCCGTTATTTCGGCTTGATTTTTGTTGATTTTTGAGTATGTTGTAGCTGAGACTATATACTATCTAAATGTTCTCTCATTTTTTTCAGTCTGATGTCATCGTGGTCTGTTGATGATAATCATCAACATCATCATCATCGTCATCACCATTACTATCAAGATCATCATCATCATCATCATCATGATGATCATCATTGTTTACATGTCTATATAACTTCTCCCTTTCTCAATATAGTAAATATTATAATCTATCATAAGACTTGAAGACAGACCACCTAATTCGTCCCCATGACGAATTAAATGTCTAGTTTATTTTATTTCTAACCACTTTTTTGTTAACAAGATAACTTAAAAATGGCTCAATCAAATGCCTTGAAATTTAGCACACATATGTATAGGCATATGGACAAAACACAGTAAAGTTTTCAACCTTGACCTTGACTAATGACGTCACCTAGGCGCAATTTTGTGAAATTTTCTGAAAATCAAATCATGATCATATCTTCATAACCAAAAGGCATTTCTCATTCATATTTGTCATGATCAAGGTCAATATCTGTCCGGTCAATTTCAGGTCAAAAAACGCGCGCGTGCGCGTACGTCCGCGCGTCAATGCGCGCGCAAAATTTTTAAATGCTCAAAATCGTCTCAAATTTATTTTGCATACGTTTCAGGTCATTTTAAGCATTTTATAAAAAATCGCGCGTACGAGCATGCGTGCGCGTTTTCGCGCGTAACACCATTAAAAAACAGAGAATCGCCATTTTTTTTTCTTTCATGATATTTCTCATATTTTTTCAAGGAATTTGATTCCATGTTTATCTCTTTATGACCATTATTAACAAGATGAGCGTAAATTCAAGATAAATGTCAGTGCGCGCGAGGTCTTTTAATACATAGCATATATGGGCAAAAACATGCCTATACAAAATCCGTTATAGCTCTTTGGAATGCACCGGGATCCTCAATTTGTTTTCATATTAAGATAGAGTATGAGTCGGAAATATGATTCCATGTCTCATTTGGCCATTAAGTGTATCGTGACATCATCACAATGGCCTTGGAACTCAAAATACGAATTTGCATATTATTACGTCAGCATATTTATGTAAAATTGATTGTATCTCTGTAAATATTGATTAATTTTCTTCAAAATTTCGATATGTTGTAGCTAAGACAATTCTCTACTAGCGCATTAATAACCATTTTTCATTTTGATGACGTCATCATAGTGAAAATTTTGATTAAAGGCCTCATGTCAAAAACTTCATAATTTGCGTGTTATGCCTATAGAAGGTGAATTTAGTTCACGTTATGAATCTACATGATATTGTCTTTTAAGAATTTGTAAGCAGTATGTCGCTTATTTTTGCTCTATTTTGTCTCAAATGTTAGTTGACCAGCCCACCTATACTTGTTCCAAACAAGTATTATATGTCTAGTTAGGTGGTCTGTCAACGACAGACTACCTATTGTTTTCGTCAGAATTTTCTTTCTTTATTTATTCTTTATTTTTATTTATTTCTTCACACTTTTTTGTTCACAGGATAACTCAAGATCGGTTCAATCAATTTCCTTCAATTTTGGCACAGTCATAGGTCATTGTCATAAGACCTGACAGTAACCTTTTCAAGTTCATCAGGTCTTCATGACGTCATCCAGGCGCCATTTTGTGTTTTTTGGGTACTTTTTACTCAGGATCATATCTTCATAACGGAAAAGCATTTCTCATTCATATTTATCATGATTAAGGTCAATATCTGTCCGGTCAATTTCAGGTCAAAAAACGCGCGCGCATGCGTACGTCCGCGCGTCAGCGCGCGCGCAAAAAATAAAAATGCTCCAAATCGTTAAAAATTAATTTTGCATACGTTTTAGCCCATTTTAAGCGTTTCGCAAAAAAAAGCTCGCACATGCGTGCGCGCGCGTTTTCGCGCGTACTGGTATTTGCCAACATAAAATCGCCAAATTTTCTCTTTCATCATATTTGGCACATTTTTTCAAGCATTTTGATACCTTGTTCACCTTTTTTTGCCCATTAATAACGGAATGAGCGTCCGTTTAAGATAATGTCCGTGCGTGCGAGCTCTTGTAATACATAGCATACATGGGCAAAAACATGCCTATACAAAATCCATTGTAGCGCTTTAGGATGCAAGATGAACCCAATTTTGTTTTCATATTTTGATAGAGTATGAATTGGAGATATGATTTCATGTCTCATTTGACCCTCAATTGACTCATGACGTCATCATAATGGCCTCCCAACTCAAAATTTAAATTTGCATATTATGACGTCATCATATTTTTGGAAAATTGATTGTATCTCTGTTAATATTGATTAATTTTCTTCCAAATTTTGATATGTTCTACCTGAGAATATTGTCTACAAATGCAGTCACCACGATATTTCATTTTGACAAGGGCATCATGGCGTATTTTTGCGATTAAAGCAGGCATGTCAATTTTTCACATTTTGCGTGTATTCTCTATGAGACATGACTTTTTCTCAAAACTGGATTCTACATTCTCGTCTTTTGTGAGCAATATCTCCGTCGTTTTATCTTTGTTTACGCTGAGCTTTGAGTATGTTGTAGCTGAGACAATAAGCTATCACAAGTGTGCCCTTTATTTTTCGATCAGATGCCGAGATCATGCTCATATTTCACTTACAAAGTGGGATTTGAGAATTCCATTTTCCGTTTACGTGTATTCTCTATGGGAAATGTTTTGGTATATCGGTAACGCACTTGACTTCCGACCTCGAGGTCCCTGGTTCGAGTCCGGGCGTCTCCAACAATTTTTTTTCTTCATTTTTTTTTCTTTTTTGACTTTTCAATGATCATAAAATTGAAAACAGACCACCTAATTCGTCACCATGACGAATTAAATTTCTAGTATTTTAATTGAATTTGTACAAAAACACAATTCAATTAAAATAAATTTGTGACCACTTTTTTGTTCACACGATTACTCAAAATTGAACTGTGCAAATTCAATTAAATTTGACACAGTCATAGGTCATCGTCTTAAGACGTGACAGGAACATTTTCAAGTTCATTAAAATATCGTGACGTCATCCAGGCGCCATTTTGTGAAGTACTCTGAAAATCAACTCATGATCATATCTTCATAACCGTAAATCATTTCTCATTCATATTTATAACGATTAAGGTCAATATCCGTCCGGTCAACTTAAGGTCAAAAAACGCGCGCGTACGTGTACGTCCGCACGTCGGTGCGCGCAAAAATAAAAAATGCTCAAAATCACTTTTTGATCAAATAAGAGTACGTTTTAGGCCATTTCAAGCATTTCGAAAATTTTGCGTGCGCACACCTTTGCGCGCGCATAAATTTTCGTGCACGTTTGTGTTCGTAATGGTCGTACGCAACCTAGAATCGCCTTTTTGTGTCTATCATAGTATTGCCCATTTTATTTCGAACAATTTGATACCATGTTAATCTCTTTATGACCATTAATAACGAAATGAGCGTCAGTTTAAGGTAAATGTCTGTGCGTGCGAGCTCTTGTAATACATAGCACATATGGGCAAAAACATGCCTATACGAAATACATCATTAACTGTATAGAACAAATATTATTGCTCGATATGAAAAGTCAACGGCAAAATGCGTGGGAAACTAGTAAGCAATAATCGAGCCAGTTGTACATTTCATCGCGCACCAGCTGCTGGTGACAATGACAATGTATATTACGCGTATAACAAAATGCGCACTATGAGCAAACTCTATTGTGACGTCACAATCACACCCTAGGCACACTGTTTGCAGTGTATCTCTGTAAATATTGATCAATTTTCTTCCAAATTTTGATATGTTTCAGCTGAGACTATAAGTTATCTAAATCACCCCTCATTCTTCCAATAAGATACCGGGATCACGCTCATGATCATCATCATTGTCATTATGATGATAATCATTCCATCAACATCATCATGATCATCATGATCACCATAATCATCATCATCGTCATCATCATCACCATTATCATCATCATCATCATCATGACCATGATCATCATCATGACCATGATCATCATCATGATTATCATTATCGTCATCATGACAATCATGATCACGATCAAGTAGTTCATTTCTAAATACTTTGTGTCATATTATAGGACTACTTATTTTGATATTTGTTTGCATTAGATTTGATCATGATCATGATCATTATTCATCATCTAGATAATTTCTCAATATTTCGTTCATCAGTTCAGCTCATCAGTTTAGTTCAGTTTATCAGTTAATCCTTTTAGCTCATCGATTCAGTTCATTTCACATCAGTTCAATCTATCAGTTCATCAGTACTTCATTCATCAATTCATATCTCAATACATCATTTTACATTAACATTATTTTATTGGGTTATTGAATTGAAGATGATCATGATCAAAAGAATTGAAGACAGACCACCTAATTCGTCCCCATGACGAATTAAATTTCTAGTTTATTATTATTCTTTATTTTTATTTATTGTTCCCACTTTTTTGTTCACAGGATAACTCAAGATCAGTTTAGTCAATTTCGTTCAATTTTGGAACAGTCATAGGTCATTGTCATGAGACGTGACAGTAACCTTTTCAAGGTCATCAAGTCTTCATGACGTCATCCAGGCGCCATTTTGTGTTTTTTTTGGTACTTTTTACTCATGATCATATCTTCTTAACGGAAAGGCATTTCTCATTCATATTTATCATGATTAAGGTCAATATCCGTCCGGTCAATTTCAGGTCAAAAAACCTGCGCGCATGCGTACGTCCGCGCGTCAGCGCGCGCGCAAAAAATAAAAATGCTGAAAATCGTCTTAAATTCATTTTGCATACGTTTCAGGCCATTTTAAGCATTTCGCAAAAAACGCGCGCACATGCATGCGCGCGCGTTTCCGCGCGTAATGGCATTTTGCAACATAGAATCGCCAATTTTTTTCTGTCATCATGTTTGACACATTTTTCCAAGCATTTTGATACCTTGTTCACATTTTTATGCCCATTAATAACGGAATGAACGTCCGTTTAAGATAATGTCCGTGCGTGCGAGCTCTTGTAATACATAGCATACATGGGCAAAAACATGCCTACGCAAAATACATTGTAGCGCTTTAGGATGCAAGGTGAACCAAATTTTGTTTTTAGATTTGATAGAGTATGAATTGGAGATATGATTTCATGTCTCATTTGACCCTCAATTGACTCATGACGTCATGACAATGGCCTCCGAACTCAAAATTTCAATTTGCATATTATGACGTCAGCAGATTTTTGGAAAATTGATTGTATCTCTGTAAATATTGATCAATTTTCTTTCAAATTTTGATATGTTCTACCTGAGAATATTCCCTACAAATGTAGTTGCCACAATATTTCATTTTGACAATGGCATCATGGCGTATTTTTGCGATTAAAGGAGGCATGTCATTTTTTCACATTTTGCGTGTATTCTCTATGGGACATGACTTTTTCTCAAAACTGGATTCTACATTCTTGTCTTTCGCGAGCAATATCTCCGTCGTTTTATCTTTGTTTACGCTGAGCTTTGAGTATGTTGTAGCTGAGACAATAAGCTATCACAAGTGTGTCCTTTATTTTTCGATCAGATGCCGGGATCATGCTCATAATCACTTGCAAAGTGGGATTTGAGAATTTCATTTTCCGTTTACGTGTAATCGCTATGGGAAATGTTTTGGTATATCGGTAACGCACTTGACTTCGGACCTCGAGATCCCTGGTTCGAGTCCGGGAGTCTCCAACAATTTTTTTTCTTCATTTTTTTTTCTTTTTTGACTTTTCAATGATCATAAAATTGAAAACAGACCACCTAATTCGTCCCCATGACGATTTAAATTTCTAGTTATTATTTATTTTTATTTCTCCCCGTTTTTTGTTCATCGGTTAACTCAAGATCGGTTGTGTTAATTTCTTTCAATTTTGACACAGTCATAGTAGTGGGGTAGCTTAGTGAAAAAATCGTGACACGGTGGACAAAAGCATGATTTTTTCACCAAATTATCTTCACGATGTACCTTCTTAAAAAAGGCTATGCTCCAAGAAAATTGATGCTGGAAAGGTGGTGAAAATGACGTCATTATGACATCATCATTTATTCATTGCATAATCACAGGAAAACCCAAAAAATAAAGCAACCGTGGTCCTACTTCTATAGTTTTGAAGCAAAAAAGAAATGAAACTTGGTGTATGTGATGACATTGAGGGGTAGATGTGCGAGACATGTTTTTTTGTGTTTGTCGGACAAAGCGTTGCCATGGTAACCACAATTTTACCAAACCTTATAGTGCAAATTACTTCCACAGAATTTAAGCAATTAATGTCAAATTTGGTATCTATAACGATCTATGAGTGTGGTTATAAAAAACACCCTTTGTGATTGTGCGCCACCTAGCGTTGCCATGGTAACCAGATATTTTTGCAAAACTCTTGCTGAGCGAACTACTTCCACAATATTGAAGCAATTGAAATCACATTTAGTGTTCATGACGGCATTGGGGTATAGATGTGCAAGACATACTCTTTTTGTTTTTCGGACAAAGCATTTCCATGGAAACTGTACTCGGATAAAGCGTTGTCCTGGTAAACACATATTTTTGCATTAACATGAAGCATTTAAGCTATTATGATCAAATTTGTTGTGTACGATGATCTATATGTGTAGTTGTGCAAAATGCCCTTTGCGTTTGCACCGGACAAAGCATTGTCATGGTAACCACAAACTTTTTGTAAAAATCTTGTTGAGCAAATTACTTAACTCAAAAAGAACTATGGTTTTTTTTACACACACACACACACAACACATATACACAAATAAATTTTAACCCAAGTTACATTCTTTATGATCACATGAGTTGGATATACTGGATTAGGGGTATTAATCACCTTCAGTGATATTTCTAGTTTGCTCTGTTTTTAAATCTTCTTGGCATCAGAACTGATGGGTCATTACTATTATGGTACCACTTGGACTACATGTTATATATGTTATTGCATCTGATCACATATGTACACTAGCAAGATTTGGAATACATGTCTGACCAGACAAAGTATATATCTCATAAATAATTAATAGCTTACCATGCACCTGGAGAGTTGTGTAAACAGTAGGCTAAATAAAAGGAATGGTATTCCCAATGTTTTCATCATTACAAGCTTCTGAATGAGGGAAATGCCTACCTGGTAAGCGCAACCATACATTGTTGCTAATGAGATAAATAAATGAAGGAATTATTTCTGACAGTTGCAAGAGCAAAGTTCTGTGCAGGGTAGCCCGGCTTTTGTGCACCTGCTGTTTGATTTCTGAAAGATTCTTGGTTTGATTGTGTCTCTTCATGATGTCTGAAATTTTCCTCTGGATCTTCTTCAGGTAAGTATTCACTTTCAAATTCTGTCAGCAGCCTGGCTTGCTCAGGACCTGCAAGCATCCAACGTTGGAAAGCGACAGGATTTTCAGTTAAGCCCACGGCTCCACCCTTTCCTTTGACTTTGGCATTTTCCTGTTCATGGACTTGATCAATGGGAAGTGCAGAAAATCTCTTTTGTGTTTTGCTCACAACCCAGTACTTCTGGAGTTCCTCTGACACAGTGGCTGGTAAGGACTGCATATCTCGCAGGTGGACAGAAACCCAACGGCTGTAATTGTAGTGGTCCAGCGCAAAAAACAAGAACATGAGGCTTTGCAGTGACTCCACAAAGAGGAGGAAGTCTCTCTCTCGATGAGCTCTAATGAATATCAGGATCAAAATCTCAGTTCGCAGCACCAAGTCCCAATATTGAAAAGTAGGGCTTTTACTGGACATAGCCTGTCTCCAGTCTTCAAATGTATCACCCTCACTTGAGACTGCAACCTGTTCATATGCACGTTCTTGTAGTATTGAAAGAGCTAGGGCAGTTACCTGATGAGCATGACGGGTCCTTGTAACATGAGCAGCCTTGATGAATGAGTTGGCTGTGCCCGATGATGCAACACCTGAATCACTCAGAGCTACCGTCCATCCACTTTGGTCAAGGAAATCACCAAGTGCTGTCCACAAGGCTTTCTCCAAATGGAAGCCACCAAACATGATCACAAATTTATCCTCACCATGCGTAGTAGGCCAGGTCCATTGTATATGCTTGCAGTTAGCAAAGATTGGGCAGTCACACGCCAGCACAGGGGTTTGACCTGGATTGAGGAAGTTAGTGATGGCCTTGAGGACATTCATAGCATGCTTTATCATAGCAGGGGAATCTGCTTTCTCTTTGAAGAGAGGGAGAAGTGCAACCACAGCAGGAGGATCAAGAGGAGGTGATTGCTGAGATGCATGATATGCAGCCCAAGAGATCGGTTCACCTTTTTCAAGAGGATCTTTGTCAAGGAGTTGAGAGGCATGCTGAATCCATCTTCCTTCCTTTTCTCTTGCTTGTTGAAGCTTTCCATCTACAGCTGTCATAGTGGCCTTTGGAACAGTAGTTGATGAGGCTTTGAGGTGGACTGATTCGACTATGCTATAAGCATCAAGGAGTTGAGATTTTTCATTTGGATTTGCAGGAAGGAACCACTGTGACATCCGCCTACGTCCGTGATGGTCGTGTGTTGGAAATTGGATGACACTTATACCACTGCCATGGAACGACCCTTGAGCTGTAGTGGACGAAGGGTTGTGGTCCAGGTTATCCAGTGCCCCAACAGAAAAGAGGCCTTTCCTGAGAATGGATGGGCACACGATTTGTTCAGCTGTGAATTGTTTGCACATTGCCACTGACAGTTTCTTCTCAAGCTGTAGAACTCGGTCGTAGGAGATGCTTATACCTAGCCTGGCTAGCTGATTGATAAGTTGCTTGCTTCCTTGTCATTGTGTGGATGTTAAGGCCAATGTAGATTGGAAGTGGAGGCTCTCTGTCCAGTGACTGCCGTTTATGTGTAGTCGGTTTCATACACCTCTTTTTGGAATTATGGAGGAACATCTGGGCTATCGTGTGACATACTTGTGAGTCATCATCGTCATCATTGTTCTTCATATCTGGTCCATACAGGATCATTGATGATAGGAGTGAAAGACTTGGAAGCATTTTCTGACAATTTGTAGGGAAGCTGCCAGAAAACATAAAGTGTGTTTTCCCGAACATTTCTTGTCTGCAGATTTTTGCAACTTTGGCAAACAGGAAAGCTTCATCTTGGTAATCCTTGTCCTTGAGAGCATCCTTCAGCAGTTGTTGCATGCCTTCAGGGAATACAAGAACAACATTCTTGCCATCTGACTGTTCCTGTACGTCTGTTTCAAAGAAGTGATCCACAAGCTTGGTTTTTAATCGGCCCTTATTCACCGAGACATGATATCCAAGACTTTGAAGACGGTGTTCATACTTCTCGTGGAGATCAGATAGTTTGAAGATGTACTGCCCATCTTGTATTGCAAACTCAACATAAGAAACTAGCTCAACAAATGCTTGAGCATGTGCTCGTTCTCCTTCCACTGTTTCCTTGTTGGACTTGGAAGAACTACATTTCCGCTGATGGCCCCTGTAATTGTTGTTTTAATTTTGTCAAACAATCCAAGTGATACTTTGCTTCGAGAGCAATGATATCACTTCCTCGTATTTTTGACATGAGTTTTTCATCTTGCATGTCACTTGCCCTTCTCTTGAGAGACTGATCAGCTTCGAATGTTTGGAAATTGTGCAATGTTTTATTTCCAGCTTGTTCACAGAAGAGGCACAAACTCTTGTATTCAAATTCCGATTTCTGGCGCTTTGACTGTCGTAAGTCATTAGGTATACATTCTTTCTCATCTTTACTTTTTCCCTCCAATTTTCTTTTGAGTTTGTTATTATTAAATTTTTGATGACAAGAACGATGCCATGAGGCGTTGTTTCTCACAAATGCTTCAACTGTTCCCTCAGGTCCAAAGTCTACATCAATCGGTAATGAGTTTATTTTCCGGAACTCGTCAACATTTTCCAAGAATGAAGCATAAACTTTTTCTGCATTGTGCATTAATCCTTTTTGCGGACAGTTCACTTTTTCCTGTGTATGTTTCTTGCAGATTATACAAATGCTCCAATCCATGATGACCTATATAAAATGAGAATAAATATACTGAAAATCAAACCTGCAGATACAGGTCACTTACTTTTTTATTTATCCATTTATTTTATTTATTTATTTGTTTATGTTTTTTTAATTTTATTGTATTTTTTGCCTCTCATATCACTCATATTTGTTTACTTATAATCTCTGGTTTATTCAGCTGACATAAAGTTAAACTGCTATAATCTAACGTCATCATTGGCTAGGAAAAATCCAATATAACGGCTTGATAAAAAGTTGATAGCCTTGATTAGTAGGCCTATACTACATGGTAAGTATAGTTATGGGCCGTATGAATAAAGAGTGGCAATTGCTTGAGGGAGCCTGTTACTTGAATCTGTATGCATATAAATTGATTGCAAGAAAAAGCTTTTGCTAGCAAGCTCAAGCATTTGTTAAAAATGTAGTCATAAATTAAATATTTTGCTTTTACCTAGAAGCAGTTGTACAGAAGAATTTGAGTGTGAGTACTGGCATTTTTCTAGAAACGATGATGGCTTATCTTTCATAGTGAATTCCAAGATCATGATATCATTTTGAAGTAAACTACCTGATAAAGCTGTGCAAAAGTAATATAGCACCTAACTTTTATAATTCTTTGGTACGTACATGTATACTATTCTAATTTGAATTGTCTAACAACAACCGTAATAATACAGTAATAATTGTACTCCTTTTAGTATTTCTTTTGTGTGACTCAAAATGATATTTCACCAATTTGCCAGCAGCATCAGAAGTAATTAGTTGTTCATTTTTCAGATGAATTCTCACTTGCTTTACGTTGTTATGACTACTTAGTATTTTTACAAGATCATGATTTTGTCATGTCATGTCATGATTTTGTTCGTGATGTATCATTCTATAATCGATCTTTAATAGAGCTTAAATGAAAATATTGTAAGCAACTAAGTATGAATTACTATATCAGGAAAAAGCTTCCCACCAAACAAATGACATTTGAATAAATGAAAACCTCTTGTGTTCTCCCTAGAATGGTGTGACGTGTTTTGTTGAAAGACAGAGCAATTTCATGCTGAAGGCAAGCAAAAGCTAAGTTTGAGGACAAGCAAGGTTATTCATACAGATTTTAGGCAATTGCTTTTATGCTTGATCTTATGCTTAAAGTTGAACCAATGCTTACAAGCAGTTGCTACCTTTTATGTATACGGCCCAATGTACAGTATAAACTTCTTAGAATCAATAAAACATGAACCCGTAACTATACCAGTGTAGATAAATATGCTTGGTCCCCATTTACAGAGACATTCAGAGAGGCATCGGTCCAATTCTGATGTAAAGGCATAAACTTAAAAACCGCATTGCAGTAATGAATTTTCACCCAACTTTGAATTACCCAGGTCTGGCCTATGTGTAAAGTTATGCGGGCTTAAAGTTGATTGGTACACACTTCATCAAATTAGCTCTGATATATGACCATAACACACCCTAATACACCTATAATAATGCACACAAACACTCACTCGAATTAGATTTTGACCAACCTATGCCCCGTTCAAAGTTGTTAAGGTGTGTCTGGTGGTATAGACTAGCAGAGTATGGCACAAAATACTTATCTTCCCCTTTGTTTTCAAAGTACAATTCATCTTGGAAGAGAAATGAATAGCACCAATTTCATGAAAGGTGATGCAAAGAAAAGAAAAATTATTTCTGACTAGTACTAAAATCAGTTTTGTTCATCGTCTCTTGAAATGTTATTTTACTTCCTTTCCAACCCTTCATATATTTCATAACACAAATTTGCATGGGTGGGACTGACTCTTGGTTTGTTCTTAGCAAGTGTACATCATCATTGAAATTACAATATGCCTAAATAGTTAAGAAGATGTTTATTACAGTAAAAACTGATTTACTTACGTTTGTAATGAGGGAAATGTCTGAAATAAATCAACTGGATCCGGAGAAGGATGAAAATAGCTTTCTCTGCAATCCCATTGCTTTCTAATTCTCTGAAACTACAGCTTGCAGTACAAACTCTTGACCAATCAGAAGCCAGCATTCATGGGAGTCAGGGGAATTCCCTGTTATGCTAGTCTATGAATGCAGACACATTGTCACACAGGTGGGACTTTTGAAATTATGTAAATTAAGGCTACTTACTCATGATTCGTGTCAGCAGATTTTTTGGAGCATAGCCTAATTTTGATCCTCATACATATACAAATGTCTGGTGAAAAAATTATGCTTTTGTCCGGCCTGTCATGATCAAAGGTATATTTGTCACTAAGCTACCCCACTATAGGTCATTGTCATGAGACATGACAGTAACCTTTTCAAGTTCATCAGGTTATCGTGACGTCATCCAGGCGCCATTTTGTGAAATCACGTTATCCATCATATCTTCATGATGCATAAGCAAAGGTCATTCATATTCATATCACATTTACTTCAGGTCAAGGGTCAACAAGTCATGTCATGAAAGGTCACATAAAGGTCATGACGCGCACGTACGCGCGCGTCAAAAATTTAAGATGCTCAAAATCACTTAACTATTAAACGAGAGTACGAATCAGGTCATTTTAAGCATTTCAAAATTTTCCGTCCGTAAGTGTCCGCGCGCGCGTTGCGCGCGCTCACAACGCGCGGAAATGGTCAAATTCAATTTTTTTACATGATTTAGATTCCTCTTACCGTAAATGACAATTTACATTAATGTCAGTCACTCTTGACCTTTTATAAGGCCGTGAGCGCGCGTCAAAGTTCAAAATCCGCGCGTGCTGCTATGGGCAATATAATGCAAATTTGATCAAAAACATCCCATTTTAAAAATCAAAATAGCTCTTCAGATAGTCCATCGACCCCAACTTTTATATCATGGTTGGAAAAAGCATGAGTTGGAGATATGATTTCATGTCTCATTTGACCCTCAATTAACTCATGACGTCATCATAATGGCCTCCAAACTCAAAATTTTAATTTTCATATTATGACGTCAGCAGATTTTTGGAAAATTGATTGTATCTCTGTAAATATTGATTATTTTTCTTTAAAATTTTGATATGTTCTACCTGAGAATATTCTCTACAAATGCAGTTATCACGATATTTCATTTTGACAAAGGCATCATGGCGTATTTTTAAGATTAAAGGAGGCATGTCAATTTTTCACATTTTGCGTGTATTCTCTATGGGACATGACTTTTTCTCAAAACTGGATTCTACATTCTCGTCTTTCGCGAGCAATATCTCCGTCGTTTTATCTTTGTTTACGCTGAGCTTTGGGTATGTTGTAGCTGAGACAATAAGCTATCACAAGTGTGCCCTTTATTTTTCGATCAGATGCCGGGATCATGCTCAATAAACGCGCGCGTACGCGTACGTCCGCGCGTCGGTGCGCGCAAAACTAAAAAATGCTCAAAATCACTTTTTGATCAAATTAGAGTACGTTTTAGGCTATTTTAAGCATTTCGAAAAAAAATGCGTGCGCACAGCTTTGCGCGCGCGTTTCCGCGCGTAATGGCATTTTGCAACATAGAATCGCCAATTTTTTTTTTTCATCATATTTAACACATTTTCACAAGCATTTCAATACGTTGTTCATCTTTTTCTGCCCATTAATAACGGAATGAGCGTCCGTTAAAGATAATGTCCGTGCGTGCGAGCTCTTGTTATACATAACATATATGGGCAAAAACATGCCTATACAAAATCCATTGTAGCGCTTTAGGATGTAAGGTGAACCTAATTTGTTTTCAAATTTTGATAGAGTATGAATCGGAGATATGATTTCATGTCTCATTTGACCCTCAATTAACTCATGACGTCATCATAATGGCCTCCGAACTCAAAATTTCAATTTGCATATTATGACGTCATCATATTTTTGGAAAAATGATTGTATCTCTGTGAATATTGATCGGTTTAATTCCAGATTTTGATATGTTTTAGCTGAGACAATTTTTCATTTTGACAAATGCATCATGGCGTATTTTTGCGATTAAAGGAGGCATGTCAATTTTTCACATTTTGCGTGTATTCTCTATAGGACATGACTTTTTCTCAAAACTGGATTTTACCTTCCCGTCTTTCACGAGCAATATCTCCGTCGTTTTAGCTTTGTTTTCTCTGAGCTTCGAGTATGTTGTAGCTGAGACAATAAGCTATCACAAGTGTGACCTTTATTTTTCGATCAGATGCCGGGATCATGCTCATATTTCACTTGCAAGGTGGCATTTGAGAATTCTAATTTCCCTTTACGTGTAATCTCTATGGGAAATGTTTTGGTATATCGGTAACGCACTTGACTTCCGACCTCGAGGTCCCTGGTTCGAGTCCGGGCGTCTCCAACAATTTTTTTTCTTCACTTTTTTTTCTTTTTGACCTTTCACTCTACCATCTCCTTTGAATATTAAAACACGTACAATCGCAAATAATGTAATAAACAACCATATTTACTTTATTATTACCCTATTATCACTAGATCCATTACTTTTTGCGTGTAATCCTTATGGGAGATGACTTTTTCTCAAATCTGGATTCTACATTCTTGTCTTTTGCGAGCAATATCGCCGTTATTTCGGCTTGATTTTTGTTGATTTTTGAGTATGTTGTAGCTGAAACTATATACTATCTAAATGTTCTCTCATTTTGTTCAGTCTGATGTCATCGTGGTCTGTTGATGATAATCATCAACATCATCATGATCATCATCATGATCATCATCGTCATCACCATTACTATCAAGATCATCATCATCATGATCATCATGATGATCATCATTGTTTACATGTCTATATAACTTCTCCCTTTCTCAATATAGTAAACATTATAATCTATCATAATACTTGAAGACAGACCACCTAATTCGTCTCCATGACGAATTAAATTTCTAGTTTTTTTTTCTTTTTTGACTTTTCAATGATCATAAAATTGAAAACAGACCACCTAATTCGTCACCATGACGAATTCAATTTCTAGTTTTTATTTATTTTACCCCCTTTTTTGTTCACAGGATAACTCAAGATCGGTTTGGTCAATTTCGTTCAATTTTGGCACAGTCATAGGTCATTGTCATAAGACCTGACAGTAACCTTTTCAAGGTCATCAAGTCTTCATGACGTCATCCAGGCGCCATTTTGTGTTTTTTTTGGTACTTTTTACTCAGGATCATATCTTCATAACGGAAAGACATTTCTCATTCATATTTATCATGATTAAGGTCAATGTCCGTCCGGTCAATTTCAGGTCAAAAAACGCGCGCGCATGCGTACGTCCGTGCGTCAGCGCGCGCGCAAAAAATTAAAATGATCGAAATCGTCTCAAATTAATTTTGCATACGTTTCCGACCATTTTAAGCATTTTGCAAAAAAATGCGCACACGCACATGCGTGCGCGTTTTCGCGCGTACTTGCATTTTCCAAAGTAGAATCGCCAAATTTTCTCTATCATCATATTTGGCACATTTTTTCAAGCATTTTGATACCTTGTTCACCTTTTTCTGACCAGTTATAACGGAATGAGCGTCCGTTTAAGATAATGTCCGTGCGTGCGAGCTCTCGTAATACATAGCATACATGGGCAAAAACATGCCTCTACAAAATTCATTGTAGCGCTTTAGGATGCAAGGTGACCCCAATTTCGTTTTCATATTTTGATAGAGAATGAATTGGAGATATGATTTCATGTCTCATTTGACCCTCAATTAACTCATGACGTCATCATAATAGCCTCCGAACTCAAAATTTCAATTCCCATATTATGACGTCAGCATATTTACGGTAAATTGATTGTATCTCTGTAAATATTGATCGATTTACTTTCAAATTTTGATATGTTCTAGCTGAGAATATTTTCTCCAAATGCAGTTGAAACGGATTTTCATTTTGACGAAAGCATCATGGCGTATTTTTGCGATTAGAGGAGGCATGTCAATTTTTCACATTTTGCGTGTATTCTCTATGGGACATGACTTTTTCTCAAAACTGGATTCTACATTCCCGTCTTTCACGAGCAATATCTCCGTCGTTTTAGCTTCGTTTTTTCTGAGCTTCGAGTATGTTGTAGCTGAGACAACAAGCTATCACAAATGTGCCCTTTATCTTTCGATCAGATGCCGGAATCATGCTCATATTTCACTTACAAAGTGGGATTTGGGAATTCAATTTTCCGTTTACGTGTCATCTCTATGGGAAATGTTTTGGTATATCGGTAACGCACTTGACTTCCGACCTCGAGGTCCCTGGTTCGAGTCCGGGCGTCTCCAACAATTTGTTTCTTCACTTTTTTTTCTTTTTGACCTTTCACTGTACCATCTCCTTTGAATATTAAAACACGTACAATCGCAAATAATGTAATAAACAACCATATTTACTTTATTATTACCCTGTTATCACTTGATCCATTACTTTTTGCGTGTAATCCTTATGGGAGATGACTTTTTCTCAAATCTGGATTCTACATTCCTGTCTTTTGCGAGCAATATCGCCGTTATTTCCGCTTGGTTTTTGTTGATTTTGGAGTATGTTATAGCTGAGACTATATGCTATCTAAATGTCCCCTCATTTTTTTCAATCAGATGTCATCATGGTCTGTTGATGATGATCATCAACATCATCATCATCATCGTCATCACCATTACTATCAAGATCATCATTGTTTACATGTCTATATAACTTCTCCCTTTTTCAATATAGTAAATATTATAATCTATCATCAGACTTGAAGACAGACCACCTTAATCGTCCTCGTGACGTATTAAATTCTAGTTTATTCTTTATTTTTATTTCTCCCCCCCCCCTTTTTTTGTTCACAGGATAACTCAAGATCGGTCAAATCAATTTCGTTCAATTTTGGTGCAGTCATAGGTCATTGTCATGAGACGTTACAGTAACATTTTCAAGGTCATGAAATCTTCATGACCTCATCCAGGCGCCATTTTGTGTTTTGTTTTGGTTCTTTCTACTCATGATTATATCTTCATAACGGAAAGGCATTTCTCATTCATATTTATCATGATTAAGGTCAATATCCGTCCGGTTAATTTCAGGTCAGAAAACACGCGCGCATGCGGACGTGCGCGCGTCGGCGCGCGCGCAAAAAATAAAAATGCTCCAAATCGTCTCAAATTCACTTTGCATACGTTTTAGGCCCTTTTAAGCATTTTGCAAAAAAAACGTGCACACGCGCATGCGCGCACGTTTTCGCGCGTACTGGTGTTTTCCAACATAGAATCGCCGGATTTTGTCTATCATCATATTCGGCACATTTTTTCAAGCATTTTGATACCTTGTTCACCTTTTTCTGACCAGTTATAACGGAATGAGCGTCCGTTTAAGATAATGTCCGTGCGTGCGAGCTCTCGTAATACATAGCATACATGGGCAAAAACATGCCTCTACAAAATTCATTGTAGCGCTTTAGGATGCAAGGTGACCCCAATTTCGTTTTCATATTTTGATAGAGAATGAATTGGAGATATGATTTCATGTCTCATTTGACCCTCAATTAACTCATGACGTCATTATAATGGCCTCCGAACTCAAAATTTCAATTTGCATATTATGACGTCAGCATATTTTTGGAAAATTGATTGTATCTCTGTAAATATTGATCAATTTTCTTTTAAATTTTGATATGTTCTACCTAAGAATATTCTCTACAAATGCAGTCTACACGATATTTCAATTTGACAAAGGCATCATGGCGTATTTTTGCGATTAAAGGAGGCATGTCAATTTTTCACATTTTGCGTGTATTCTATATGGGACATGACTTTTTCTCAAAACTGGATTCTACATTCCCGTCTTTTGCGAGCAATATCTCCGTCGTTTTAACCTTGTTTTTGCTGAACTTCGAGTATGTTGTAGTTGAGACAATAAGCTATCACAATTATGTCCTTTATTTTTCAATCAAATGCCGGGATCATGCTCATATTTCACTTGCAAAGTGGGATTTGAGAATTTCATTTTCCGTTTACGTGTAATCGCTATGGGAAATGTTTTGGTATATCGGTAACGCACTTGACTTCCGACCTCGAGGTCCATGGTTCGAGTCCGGGCGTCTTCAATACATTTTTTTCTTCACTTTTTTTTCTTTTTGACCTTTCACTGTACCATCTCCTTTGAATAATAAAACACGAAGAATCGCAAATAATGTAATTAACACCTATATTTACTTTATTATTACCCTATTATCACTTGATCCATTACTTTTTGCGTGTTATCTTTATGGAAGATGACTTTTTCTCAAATCTGTATTCTACATTCCTGTCTTTTGCGAGCAATATCGCCATTATTTCTGTTCGGTTTTTGTTGATTTTTGAGTATGTTGTAGCTGAGACTATATGTTATCTAAATGTCCCCTCATTTTTTCAATCAGATGTCAGGATCATGCTCACGATCATGATCATGATCATCAATATCATCATGGTCTGATGATGATCATGATTAACATCATCATGATCATGATCATCAACAGTATCATGATGATGATCATCATCATTATCATTATCATCAACATTATCATCATTATCATCACTATTACTATCATGATCATCATCATCATCATCATCATGATCATCAGTGTTTACATGTACATGTCTAAATAACTTCTCCCTTTCTCTATATAGTAAATATTCAAATTTATTGAATATCTATTGGGTATTGAACACAGACCACCTAAATCGTCCCCATGACGAATTAAATTTCTAGTTTATTATCAGGTGGGCTGTATAACGTAGAGACCACCTTATAAATTTCGTTAGAACGTACAGACCACCTTATAATTTCGTTAGAATTGCCTTTATTATTTATTATCAGGTGGGCTGTATAACGTACAGACCACCTTATAATTTCGTTAGAATTGCCTTTATTTATTTATCAGGTGGGCTGTATAACGTACAGACCACCTTATAATTTCGTTAGAATTGCCTTTATTATTTATTTATTTATTTATTTATTTATTTATTATATATTTTTCTTATTTCTAACCACTTTTTTGTTGGCAAGATAACTTAGAAATGGGTCAATCAAATGCCTTGAAATTTGGCACACATATGTATAGGCATATGTAAAAAGCACAATAACGTTTTCAACATTGACCTTCACTGATGACGTCATCTAGGCGCCATTTTGTAAAATGTTACGAAAATCAACTCATGATCATATCTTCATAACCAAAAGATATTTCTCATTCATATTTATCATGATCAAGGTCAATATCCGTCCGGTCAATTTCAGGTCAAATAACGCGCGCGTGCGCGTACGTCCGCGCGTCAATGCGCGCGCAAAATTTTGAAATGCTCAAAATCGTCTCAAAATCATTTTGCATACGTTTTAGGCCATTCTAAGCATTTTATTAAAAATCGCGCACACGCGCATGCGCGCGCGTTTTCGCGCGTAAAAATATTGCACAACATAGAATTGCCTTTTTTTTTCTTTCATAATATTCCACATATATTTACAAACAAATTGATACCACGTTTGTCTCTTTATGACTATTAATAACGGATTGATCGACCGTTTAACAAAAATGTCCGTGCGCGCGAGCTCTTGTAATACATAGCATATATGGGCAAAAACATGCCTATACAAAATCCATTGTAGCTCTTTAGGATGCAAGGTGACCCCAATTTGTTTTCATATTTTAATAGAGTATGATTCGGAGATATTGTTTCATGTCTCATTTGACCCTCAATTAACTCATGACGTCATCATAATGGCCTCCGAACTCAAAATTCCAATTTTCATATTATGACGTCAGCATATTTATGGAAAATTGATTGTATCTCTGTAAATATTGATCGATTTTCTTCCAAATTTTGATATGTTTTAGCTGAGACAATTTTCTACAAATGCAGTATGTACTATCGTTCATTTTGACAAAGGCATCATGGCGTATTTTTGCGATTAAAGGAGGCATGTCAATTTTTTACATTTTGCGTGTATTCTCTATGGGACATGACTTTTTCTCAAAACTCGATTCTACATTCCCGTCTTTCGCTAGCAATATCTACGTCGTTTTAGCTTCGTTTACGCTGAACTTCGAGTATGTTGTAGATGAGACAAAAAGCTATTTCAAATGTACCCTTTATTTTGTCTCAATTTTTTGTTGGATCAGCCCACCTATACTTGTTCCAAACAAGTATTACAAATCTAGTTATTATTTATTTTTCTTATTTCTAACCACTTTTTTGTTGGCAAGATAATGGCTCAATCAAAATCCTTGAAATTTGGCACACATATGTATAGGCATATGTACAAAGCACAATAACGTTTTCAACATTGACCTTCACTGATGACGTCATCTAGACGCCATTTTGTAAAATTTTACGAAAATCAACTCATGATCATATCTTCATAACCAAAAGGTATTTCTCATTCATATTTATCATGATCAAGGTCAATATCCGTCCCGTCAATTTCAGGTCAAATAACGCGCGCGTGCGCGTACGTTCGCGCGTCAATGCGCGCGCAAAATTTTTAAATGCTCAAAATCGTCTCAAAATCATTTTGCATACGTTTTAGGCCATTCTAAGCATTTTATAAAAAATCGCGCACAAGAGCATGCGCGCGCGTTTTCGCGCGTAAAACTATTACACAACATAGAATCGCCATTTTTTTTTCTTTCATAATATATCACATATTTTTACAAACAAATTGATACCATGTTTGTCTCTGTATAACTATTAATAACGGAACGAACGACCGTTCAACAAAAATTTCCGTGCGCGCGAGCTCTTGTAATACATAGCATAAAGGGCAAAAACATGCCTATACAAAAACCATTGTAGCTCTTTAGGATGCAACGTGACCCCAAATTTTTTTCATATTTTAATAGAGTATGATTCGGAGATATTGTTTCATGTCTCATTTGACCCTCAATTTGCATATTATGACGTCAGCATATTTATGGAAAATTGATTGTATCTCTGTAAATATTGATCGATTTTCTTCCAAATTTTGATATGTTCTAGCTGAGACAATTTTCTACAAATGCAGTATGTACTATCCTTCATTTTGACAAAGGCATCATGGCGTATTTTTGCGATTAAAGGAGGCATGTCAATTTTTTACATTTTGCGTGTATTCTCTATGGGACATGACTTTTTCTCAAAACTCGATTCTACATTCCCGTCTTTCGCTAGCAATATCTACGTCGTTTTAGCTTCGTTTACGCTGAACTTCGAGTATGTTGTAGATGAGACAAAAAGCTATTTCAAATGTACCCTTTATTTTGTCTCAATTTTTTGTTGGATCAGCCCACCTATACTTGTTCCAAACAAGTATTAAAAATCTAGTTTATTATCAGGTGGGCTGTATATAATACAGATCACCTTATGTTTTCGTTAGAGCTTTTGCTTGTTAGCACGATAACTTGAAAATGGCTCAATCAAATGCCTTGAAATTTGGCACACATATGTATAGCCATATGGAGAGAGCACAATAAGGTTTTCAACCTTGACCTTGACTGATGACGTAATCTAGGCGCCATTTTGTGAAAATCAACTCATGATCATATCTTCATAACGGAAAGACATTTCTCATTTATATTTACCAGGATCAAGGTCAATATCAGTCCAGTCAATTTCAGGTCAAAAAACGCGCGCGTGCGCCATTATTAGCAATAGCATTTCACAAAGAAAATAAAGAAACGCGCACACGCGAATGCGCGCGCGTTTTCGTTTGTCACGGCCGAACGCAAAATAATTCATCCAGGGTATTTTTTAACACAGTATTCCTCATCTTTCCCCGAACAATTAGATACCATGTTTATCTCCTTATGACCATTAATAAGGGAATGAGCGTCCGTTCAAGATAAAGGTCCGTGCGCGCGAGCTCTTGTAATACATAGCATGTATGGGCAACAACATGCCTATATAAAACCCTTATGACTCTTCAGGGTGGACGGGAAGCGAATTTGCGATTCCCAAACCATTCAGCTATGGGAGACTTTATGAGCAACGTGATTGGTCGAGAGAAGAAATAAATATTACATCATTTACTGCACGCTCGGGCTCGCTCACAGCTGACACAGACCATAGACGTACGTCTATGCACAGACACACAAACACTCACAATGTTAGTCTGCAAGCACAGACTCTAATTTGACACTTTACGAAAGATATCATGTCTGAGGGAAGTCTATCTACATGAAATGGCCTACTGTAGTCTCACGATTCAGACTCTGTACATGTGCCTGCAAACTACTCACATGCCTTATAATTCTGCTACTGAAGGTGTGTATCAGTAACGAGCAGAGATGGTATTCATACTCAATAGGGAGAGTATCCTGCAATGAAAGGAATTATACTCAGATCATTAATACAATTACATTTGCCAGTTTGTTAATGCACTTTTAAGAAGAATTAGCCACCAAAAATGTGATATCCTGTAGTCTATCCTGTTTGAACAATACTCATGGCTAGATCTACATGTATAGTCGAGATGAATTAATTTAATTTTGGAAACTTTCTCTAGTTTTACCATTTTAATCTGTTTGAGGATTTCTACCCTGGAAATGTTGTAATGCCTAATCCTTTCATCAAACTCTGATTATTAGAACAACTGCTGGGCCTCTCTGCAACCCCTTTTTCCCCCTCAGACTCAAGCTCTCATTTATACATAGACATCTAGACTAGTAAAGTTAGACTCCCCCCCCCCCCCTCCCCCAATAAATAATGTTCCATTTTTTATTTTTTATCATAGGTCTATAGATCTAGGGTCTAGATCTAAAAATAAATAAAAAAATCATCCAATCGATATCTATATTTCATTAGAACATACTTGTATCTAACTTAAAAGATCTATCATCTAAATCTACATGTAACTTGTGTTATTGTCTATGTTCAAACAATGCATGGCTAGGCTCAACAAAACACTCAGGACTGCACATACGCTATGTTGTTACGTACAATGCACTTCACACGCGAGCTAGCTACAGGCACATATTCATACAGGCCCACTGTTATCCATTATCCAGAATAGACACATTCGCACCGCCATGATGAGATGGCTCGCGTCGATGTGGGCGTGTCTTTATAACTTTTTTAACCAATCACGTTGCTCAAAATGTTTCCCACAGCTGAATGGTTTGGGAATCGCAAATTCGCGGACGGGAACCCTCAATCTTTTTCTTCATATTCGGATAGAGTATGAGTCGGAGATGTGATTTCATGTCTCATTTGGCCATTAAGTATATCGTGTCATCATCATATTGACCTTGGAACTCAAAATACGAATTTGCATATTACGACGTCAGCATATTTATGGAAAATTGATTATATCTCTATGAATATTGATCGATTCTCTTCTTAATGTTGATATCTTGTAGTTGGGGCAATTGTCTTCAAGATCACTACACATTATTTTTCATTTTGATGACGTCATCATAGTGAAAATTGCGAATAAAGGTAACTTGACAGATTTTCTTAATTTGCGTGTTAAGCCTGAGGGAGGTGCCAATTTCGTTCAAATCATGGAACTACATGACATTAACCTTTGAGCATTATCTAGCTCATTGGAGCTCTATGTTCTCCCAAATTTTGGTATGTTATAGCTGAGACTATGGGCTATAAAAGTTGTGCCTTTTGTTTTTTGATCAGATGTTGGGGTCATGTCACAATTTTCAATTGAAAGTTGAAATTGCAAATTCTGTAGAAGTTTGCGTAGTTAGTAATACGTATCACCTATGGATTACGTCACGATTTCTCTTTATCAGGTGGGCTGTATATAATACAGATCACCTTATGTTTTCGTTAGAGCTTTTGCTTGTTAGCACGATAACTTGAAAATGGCTCAATCAAATGCCTTGAAATTTGGCACACATATGTATAGCCATATGGAGAGAGCACAATAAGGTTTTCAACCTTGACCTTGACTGATGACGTAATCTAGGCGCCATTTTGTGAAAATCAACTCATGATCATTTTTGCGATTAAAGGAGGCATGTCGATTCTTCACATTTTGCGTGTATTCTCTATGGGACATGACTTTTTCTCAAAACTGGATTCTACATTCCCGTCTTTCGCGAGCAATATCTCCGTCGTTTTAGCTTCGATTACGCTGAACTTTGAGTATGTTTTAGCTGAGACAATAAGCTATCTCAAATGTGCCCTTTATTTTGTCTTAAATTTTAGTTGGAACAGCCCACCTATACTTGTTCCAAACAAGTATTACAAATCTAGTTAAATATTTTTCTTATTTCTAACCACTTTTTTGTTGGCAAGATAACTTGGAAATGGCTCATTCATATGCCTTGAAATTTGGCACACATATGTATAGGCATATGTACAAAGCACAATAACGTTTTCAACATTGACCTTTACTGATGACGTCATCTAGGCGCCATTTTGTAAAATTTTACGAAAATCTACTCATGATCATATCTTCATAACCAAAAGCTATTTCTCATTCATATTTATCATGATCAAGGTCAATATCAGTCCGGTCAATTTCATGTCCAAAAACGCGCGCGAGTGCGCGCGCAAAATTTTTAAATGCTCAAAATCGTCTCAAATTTTTTTTGCATACGTTTCAGGTCATTTTAAGCATTTTATAAAATATCCACACACGCGCATGCGCGTGCGTTTTCGCGCGTAACACCATTACAAAACATAGAATCGCCATTTTTTTTCTTTTATGATATTTCTCATATTTTTTCGAGGAATTTGATACCATGTTTATCTCTTTATGACGATTAATAACAAGATGAGCGTCAATTCAAGATAAATGTCCGTGCGCGCGAGCTCTTTTAATACATAGCATATATGGGCAAAAACATGCCTATACAAAATCCATTATAGCTCTTTGAAATGAACCGTGACCTTCATTTTTTTCCTCATATTTAGATAAAGTATGAGTCGGAGATATGATTCCATGTCTCATTTTGCCATTAAGTGTATCGTGGCATCATCATAATGGCCTTGGAACTAAAAATACGAATTTGCATATTATGAAGTCAGCATATTTATGTAAAATTGATTGTATCTCTGTATATATTGATCGATTTTCTTCAACATTTCGATATGTTGTAGCTAAGATAAATTTCTACAAGTTCAATAATAAACATTTTTCATTTTGATGACGTCATCAGAGTGAAAATTTTGATTAAAGGCCTCATGTCAGAAATTTCACAATTTGCGTGTTATGACTATAGAAGGTGAATTTCGTTCACGTAATGAATCTACATGATATTGTTTATTAAGAATGTTTAAGCAGTTTCTCGCTTATTTTTGCTCTTTTTTTGTTTTCAAATTTTAGTTGACCAGCCCACCTATACTTGTTCCAAACAAGTATTATATCAGGAAGCTGTAATGAATGGAGATACCGTCTCGAAAGAATTTTCCGAGGGAAAAATATTTAAGATTAACCTGGCTTAACAAAAAGAAATGTAACCCTCTCCAGCCATCATTTCCATCAACAGCTGTCCATATCAATGCACAGTCCCTCTCTGGCATTCCAAATAGTACGAAATGTTACGCAACGCCATCTGCTTCCCTAAGTTCTCTATTCACTCTTTTGCAAAAATATGCAAGCATCGAGCTTTGAAGCCATGCGAGGCACCGACAAATTATGTCATGTTCAGTGAAGATCTATTTAGCTATAACATATAAAATGCAGAATTCACAAAATATGACCAATGCAACTTTCTGTTAGTCATCAAATGCCTGTTCCGTTCTCGGATAGCTCTACTGAAGACATGGCAATGTCAACCAGCGAAATCGACCAAGGAAATCATGAGTTAGAGCGAATGAAAGGTTTTCATCATCATGATTTTCTCATCTAATTATTGACATTTTCCGAAAATTTCCGAAATTTGTACATAGCTAGGAAGGTAGTCCAAAGGGTTATCTTGCTTAAGGACTAAATAAAATTGTGTTATATGTTTGCGCATTTATTGATTTAGGGCTAGAAGTTGTCAAGTTATCACCACTATTCACCCCAAGTACGGACCGGCAAAGCAAAAGCCGCCGTGCTCGCTGGGCTGGGCTGTGTGTGGAAAGGGAGGACTTAGTGTTACTAGGGAGCTGTCGGTTTCGGAGGGGGTTAAGGGGATTACGGTAGGGGAAACAAAAGACGCGCGGTGCCACGGATGACTTCAAAGGGGCCTCTTGGACGGGATCTCCATTAATTACAGCTTCCTGATTATATGTCTAGTTTTCTCTTCTTTTCTTCCTCTTTTTTTTCTTCCTTTTTTTGCGCCGCCAATAGGGGGGGGGGGGGCGGCCGTTTCGCCCCCCCCCCCTGGATCCGCCAGACTGTCCCTATACTACGCACGTCTGTGACGTAGGGACTAATGAATATTCACGACTCCACCAAAGCTACCGCTTACAGCGCACGCAGTGCATGTTGGTACAGACATGGACCCTACTACACTACAAATAGACTTTCGACGAAGCAGTCCCTTTGATCCTAAGAGTTCCACCGCTAGGTTAGCCTATAATCTAGGCGGAGTGCCGAGATTTTTTCTTTGCTGCTAGACTAACCTTAAGCAGAACGTCTGATACGGCGAGACTACGAACCGTGAGCCGCGCACCGCCTATACTCACTGGTCTAGCTTTAGTCGTTGTTTTTTTATTATCGACCATGAATCCGTGGCAGTTTTTCGTACGAAAACTGCCACGGATTCAAGGTCGATAATAAAAAAAACAACGACTAACGCTAGACCAGTGATTATAGGCGGTGAGCCGCTTCGCGACTCACGGTTCGTAGTCTCGCCGTATCAGACGTTCTGCTTAGGGTTAGTCTAGCAGCAAAGAAAAAAGCTCGGCACTCCGCCTAGATTATAGGCTACCGCTAGGTTTGAATTTCGCGCCGATGTAAAAACCCAGCGTGTGGTCCCACCACAATCTGACAGCTGGATGCGATCACTTCCGCAATCTTGCATAATCGCAACAGCAGGCTCGCGATTTGGGGTTGTTCGCTGCTCCTTCAAATCGTTGAGAACTTAGTCTTAAATTGTATGAGTTCTCTCTTTGCCATGCGGTCGTAGCGAACATGTTTTCGTCTTTGTGTCTGATGATATTATTGTTATTGTTTTCAGCGTTGTAAACAATTATTATTTATTTCGATGTGTGTATTGTTACATAATACTTATTTTTCGTACTCATGAGTCATGTGTTGTTTATAAAGTAATTATAGGGGCAGGATTATCATTAGATGATATAAATATGGAAGAATTTCATGATTGCGATAGTCTAGACGACGGAAATGTTGAATATTTTGCAATGTTAATGTCAATTCCCAAATTTACGGACACAGATATTTATCCTGATTTCTAGATTCTCAAAAAAAAAACGTATACACATATAGTAGGCCTACATCAAAATAAAATAAGATAAAATCTGAGGGAAGAAAAAAAAAGCAGTCACTCTCGGATTAACAAGTCCAAAATATAACTTGAAAAAACATGCACCCGCCGATCTCTATCAATGGGACTACATGTGCTATTTTGAGCAGACAAAGGCACGGCAATTTAGTGGTCATGATGCGAAGAAATCACGCATTAGTAGCATTACCACAGATTTTCTGAGCACTCATGAAAAACTAGGCTTCCAATGCCTATAAAAAAAACGCACGCAAACGCAACAAATAACGAATGATTGTATTCGACAAACGAAGGATTTGTGATTACCACAATGTCGTTGGTTTCACAGAGAAATAAACGGAAACAGGAGAAGAAAAAAAAAAATTAACTGTATATTGTAAGCTCTTGTGGTGACTTTCCTTGCTTATACGATGAGTTTGCTACACACCAACACAAATTCGTAAAAAATCGAAGAAATCACCGATTTCAACAGCTTTTTTTTACAGATTGGCGAGCATGAACAGGACAATCTCATATTTACATCAAGTTCAAGTTCAAGTTCAAATTTATTCATGTTTCCAACAAAACATTACAAATCAATTATAAGCATTTAAAACAAATGTAAGAAATACATGTTGGAAACAGAGGGGTCCACTAAAAAGCAATGCTTGTACAAGTGTGAACACCTCAAATGATACTTAGGAATAATGAGTAATTAAATTAACTAATCTGTAACTACAAAATGAACTACAAAATAGGGGAAAGAAAAAGGGGGATGCCAACAGAGACGAGAAAGGGACAAGACAATACTTTACACGACAAAGATAGAATAACACGGTCATAATACAAAGAGTAGACAATGACAAAAAGAAGTGAGAGATCGAGGGTACAGAAAATAATACAAGATGATGAGCTGCAAGTGGGGTTGAGAAAAAGATAAGGAAAGAGAAATGCGCGTTAGAAAGGAAATAGGCATGAGAAGGCACAATATGATATATCAAATTACATTTTGAGTCAGCGAGTGGAGAATGATCAACGGCATATAATTCAATGAGGTGTATATGTTTGTAATAAAAACAATTTCAATTTTTTCTTAAAAGTATTAATCGATGGAGCATTTTTTATTTCACTACTTAATGAATTCCAAAACTTTGGACCTTCATATATAAATGTTTTTTGAGCTGAGAGGGTCCGCAAGAGAGGTAAATGAAAATCATCTGAATGTCTTGTGTGGTAATTATGAACTGAGCTATTTTTAAAAAACACTTCTTGAAAAACAGATGGCAACATATTATTTTTATAATTATACATCAGTTGGAAAAAATATAAGTCTTTTACCTTTAGTATCTTTTTTTCAAAAAATAAGGCGTCCCTATGGGAGCGAAAGGGCGAATTACAAATAATACGAATTAACTGCGCATGGGCAAAAGGCTCTCCTGTCACGATTCATTCATGAAATGAGAAGCGCAAATCGTGGGAAGCATTGGTCAGTGCGAAGCGACTTGGCTGATAGAGGGCGGCAAAATCCCGGTGGATCTCATAGGACCAAATGACCCTTATCGGTGCTTATCAAAACATGCCCGCAGCGTTGCGGTCAGACTTAAAACATAGAGGAAAGTAAGACATAATAACAGGTGGTAGCTATCATTAGTTTTACTACTCTCGCCGTCGAAAGTCTATTTTGTATTAGGTCCATGACCCTACGTATTACTTGGTACTTGGTTGTTGTTCCTCCAAAAGATTCCTAGTGGAATTTAAACTGGAGGTCGTGGTGGCAGAGGGTGGACTTATTTCGGAAGGAGTGCTACTTTAAACTTTGCTGAGTCAGTCAGGGATACTAATGTCGAATCGAGATCATTCCATCCCGGCCCCCCCCCGCTCCGAGAACGAACGGACCGCATGCGTGTTGCCAAAATGTCCTTTTCGTAACAAAAGAAAAAGGTCGACCCGTATTGACTTTACACACCGGACTTTTGCTGAAAAGGGGGGGGGGGTGCTGAAAAAGGCTCGTATACAAAAGAAAAAGGTCGAGCCGTATTGACTTTACACACCGGACTTTTGCTGAAAAGGGGGGGTCGGTTGGAACACGCATATGCGTACCCTAAATAACACTGAGTGGGGGGGGGGGGGGGCCGGGCATTCCATGCTCTGGTTGTGCGTGGAAAAAAAGAGTTTTTGTATACATCTAATCTGGTTAATGGTATTTCGAACTGACTTGAGAGCCCGCGTCTGCTACGATCTGGTTTAGGTTTAATGTGTGTTTGGGCATATATGTCCAGCTGGCCGTGTAACATTTTGTTGAAACAGCTTAGACGGTGAGCTTCGCGTCTGTCTTGGAGAGAGTTCCATTTAAGAGAATTTAGAAGGAGGGTGACGCTAATTGCTTCTCTCTGATATGTGCTTGTGACAAAACGGGCTGCCTGCCTCTGGACTCGTTCGATAGAATAAATGTTCTTAGCTGTGTATGGGTCCCAAGCAGCAACTGCGTAATCATGAGGTAGAGTTTCTCCTTTATGGAAGTTGAGCAGCTATAGTGATGAAAGTTGCGTCTCAGAAAACTCAATACTCCTATAGCTTTTGTTGTTGCGAGGTGAGTTTGGCCATTCCATCGGAGGTCGTTCTGGATCACAACACCAAGGTACTTTGTCTGCTTACATTCTTCCAGGGTGACACCAAGGAGGTTGTATGAAGATTTACCCGGTTTCTTCTTCCTGGTGACACGCATTGATTCACACTTTTTTGGGTTGAATTTCATGCCCCATTTCTGAGACCACTCCACCATTGCATCTATAGGTCTTGTTGCAGGATGTCCACGTCGTTTACTGATTTAATTGGACGGTACAGCATGCAATCGTCTGCAAAAAGCTTAGTGGTGCTTTATATGGAAAACTTTGGGGCGAATTCGTTCATAAAATGGATTGCTCACCGGCTCGGTCAACTCTGCACAGAGCTTCGCACCAAGTCCCGCAGTGTGCACTGGCGCGTAACACAGATCACTGGGTGCGTCCATTATGACAAAATAGGGAGAATGGGTCTTGTTCATAACATGAACATAAAACAAGGACGATTTCATTTGCATGTTTATGTCTTTTAATGAAACTCTAAGATGACACAAAAACAATAACAAGACTTTAAAACTGTTGAAGATTGAATTCATATCAATAATTCAATATCAAGGAGTTCACTAATTATATATCTAACCCCACAATCAAATGGAACATTCCTCTCTCAGGGTCTGAGGTTTACGACGAACAATTTTACAAAATCCTTTGTGTTTCTTCATGGTCACTGGCAAATTACACAACAAATCAATGATGTATCACCATTTAATTATCATTACTACAGTCTACATGTCTTCTTCTTTCTATATTTAAGGTTAAAACTCACATTTTGAAAGAAATAACTACACAAAATGGACAAGTTCGAAGAACATTCCGAGAGGAGACGTGCTGTTTCAAATCATATGCAACGCAAAAGTTCGCACGCTAATAATGTGTACGTCTATGGAACTCGTGTAGTGTGGCATTATGTCATGCTCTTGCGCAAAAAGGAGCATACATGAGAGACAGCAAATCATTGGATGCAAAAGTGCAACCTTTTCCTCTTATCCAATCAAAATGAATGATACATTACTGGAATCTTTGAAACCTCTGCTTCAATTTGATATGCGAGATGGTGCAATTCGCCGATCGAATCAGTTATACAGCCAAGATAAGTATGGAGAGTTGACGGATTTTAGGCGAAAATCCGTTGACCTCCATAGAGAAAGTGTCGTGAAAGGTTTTTTTTGAACATTTTAAAGCAAAAAGTGCAACCTTTCCCCACGAATGAAATTATTTCAAATTTATTTCATCTTAAAGAGAAAACATTGAACTTTAAAATTCAGGCCGAGATGGTATTAAAAGTGGGTTCAGTTAGGCTGTTGCTGTGATTTAGCGTAGGTAATGCATGAAATGGTAAGGAATTTCACGTGTTGTAGCTCACGGTGCGATGCGTGCGGAGCAGATGAACGAAAGTTTTTCATACGAGTTGGCGGCTGAGTTTGTCGTGAATGTCATTTATGAAGAGCAAGAACAAGTGGGGACCGAGCACAGTTCCTTGCGGGGTTCCACTTAGAACTGGCTTCCAGTCGGAATGTTTTCCGTTAACATGCACATACGCGTTGTAGTCGTTTTGTAAGGAAATTTGTCACCCATCTTAAGTTATCTGAACGGATTCCATAATAATCTAGCTTGTGAAGTAATTTCTGGTGGGGGATGACATCAGGCTTTAGAGAAGTCAAGTGTTATCAAATCTGTGGTGGCTTTTTCATCCAGGTTCTTTGCCAGGTCGTTAATTGTCAAAATAAGTTGAGATTCACATGATCTGCGTCTCCTAAAGGCGTGCTGATTTTCTGCAAGAATATTTAGTTCGCTAAGGTGGCTCATGAGGTTACTATCAATAATATGTTCCAAAAGTTTACAACAGGTACTCGTTAGTGAAATAGGGCGGTAATTTGCTGGGTCGGTGGTAGAGCCCTTCTTAAAAAGTGGAGTGATATTGGCCTTTCTCCAGTCCAGTGGGAGATCACCAGAATCGAGCGACTGTTGGAAGATGAACTGCAAGATGGGAGCTAGTTCTTCTGCTGCAATTTTGAGAGCTTGGTTCTGGATCCATATGGAAAACTTACGCGCATCTGCTCTGCGCCTCGTCGCTTATCCTGTTAAGCACGGGGAACGTACACCAAAAAAGCCATGTTTTGATATAATTGCTGGTATTACGGGAAAATGGAAATTTTTAAAAAAAATCTTCGGACGGTTTCTTATAATTTGAAATGTCGTCTTAAAAATGATACTAAATTTTGGATTATTCTTTCAGGGGAAACGGTTGCCATTTTCCCCTAAAAGTTTTGACTTTTTCAGCCTGCCTATGGAGATTGCACTGTTTTTCCCCTTTTTTGTCGGGTTTCGCTCAGTCAACCAGTCGGCAAATCTTACACGAGTGACGTATACAAAATCTTCGGACGGATTCAGAAACCTTGACATCCCACCTTTACGTTGGTATAACGATTGTTTTCATTTGTGGAGGGGAAACGGTTGCCATTTTCCAACCAATAAAAAGTAGCTTTTCATAATAAACCAAGGTGACTGGGATAGTGTAGCGCTATAGCTACTCACAACGAGTGCGCCCGTACCGTACAAACAATGCACAGTTATAGCTTCCGTGCAATCGCTGTAGAGGTCAGTGTGTGTATTTAACGCAGTGCGTACAGAGTGTGTGCGTTGCGCTCAAACCCTCGGAGACCGCATCATGTCTATACATGCGCACCCGAATGGGTCATTGCACTCCAACTAGAGGGAAGTCAGTATAATCATTGGCAGAGGGAATGAGTTCGATTTCGTCTACGGTGTGATGGCAAGCCTCTGCTGGTGTAGTCTACCGTAATTTTGCATGTATTTAACTAGTTTCATTTCTAATTCTAGTTTGTTAATGTTATAGTAAGTAGTCAACGAGAGCAAGCGCTCGCACCCCCGCTTTGTCGCATTGGACTAGTCCGATCAGTGTACTTTCACGCAAGAGTGCACTTGAGCGCTCTCTCTTCGTGAAAGCGGTTGTTTAGTGCTGTATTCTTTTATGCGCGTTTAGGGCTAAAAGTTTTCCATATGGGTCCGTCCGGGCCGATAGCCTTCGTTACATTGATGTTAAAGAGAAGGTTGAGTTCTGGGAAGAGGTGAAAAATAATTTGTGAGCGTTACTCATTCTTATTATGCAAGTGTGGAAGAACATCAGATAAGACATGTTCCCTGAAAAGCATGGCTCTTCAAATGCCTTCATATTCTAAATATGCATGTAACATCGTAAAAATCGGGGGGCCGGCTTTTTACGCCACGTGTTCGTGTAGTCCCATATACATCTTTCTGTGTACAGTGTTTGTAACGTTACCAAGACTTGGCCAAATTTCTTATCATTTTGATGATTCCAGAACCTTGCAATACACACAAATTCTTATTATGCTAGGTGATCAACCTTTTCTGGTCGGTTCCACACCGTTTCTTTCACAATGCAATCGCATGACCATAACTCAACTTCATCTTTAAGTAGTAGCTTCTTTACACCTTCAACGTCAACCCGGATGGGAGGCATATCAGGAAAAGGGATGGGTGGAAGGTCACGGAGCGATGACAGTGACTTGTCTTCACGGGTAAATACACTTTGGAATTGGTTGGCGAGAGCTTCAGCTTTCTCCAGATCTTCGGAGATTAGGTTGCCTTCTACCTTAAGCATCTGGACACCGGTGTTGTCTGTCCGTCTTGATTTGACGTACCTCCAGAAGGTACAGACCATAGAGCTATATATCTTTATAAAATGGCTCTAGTATTTAAAGCATCGTGATTGGTCAATACGCGTCACAGGACATGTACAAATTTTTGATGCAAGCACGATTCTGCAGAAAAAAAGCGCAAAAATAGTTATATTACACGTTACCATGGATATCCAGCGCGTGAGCGTACGTGTAGTACGCCCCTTTTCTGAGTGCGTTGTAATGAGTGCATTGTAATTGTTACTTGTACGCGTAGCTAGGTAAGTATTGTACGCTCCATGATCCATATCCAAGCGCAGCGCGCGTACGCGTAGCTTAGCTATATAGAGCGGGCCGCGAATTTGCGATTCCCAAACCATTCAGCTGTGGGAAACATTTTGAGCAACGTGATTGGTTAAAAAAGTTATAAAGAGACGCCCACATCGACGCGAGCCATCTCATCATGGCGGTGCGAATGTGTCTATTCTGGATAATGGATAACAGTGGGCCTGTATGAATATGTGCCTGTAGCTAGCTCGCGTGTGAAGTGCATTGTACGTAACAACATAGCGTATGTGCAGTCCTGAGTGTTTTGTTGAGCCTAGCCATGCATTGTTTGAACATAGACAATAACACAAGTTACATGTAGATTTAGATGATAGATCTTTTAAGTTAGATACAAGTATGTTCTAATGAAATATAGATATCGATTGGATGATTTTCAGGTGGGCTGTATCTAATACAGACCACCTTATATTTTTGTTAAAATTGCCTTTATTTATTTATTTATTTCTTTATTTCTTTATTTTTCTTATTTCCACCCACTTTTTTGTTAGCAAGATAACTTTGTAATGGTTCAATCAAATGTTTTGATATTTGGCACACATATGTATAGCCATATGGACAAAACACGGTAAAGTTTTCAACCTTGACCTTGACTGATGACGTCATCTAGGCGCCATTTTGTGAAATTTTCGGAAAATCAATTCATGATCATATCTTCATAACCAAAAGGTATTTCTCATTCATATTTATCATGATCAAGGTCAATATCAGTCCGGTTAATTTCAGGTCAAAATACACGCGCGTGCGCGTACGTCCGCGCGTCAATGCGCGCGCAAATTTTTTAAATGTTCAAAATCATCTCAAATTTATTTTGCATACGTTTTAGGTCATTTTTAGCATTTTATAAAAAATCGCGCGTACGAGCATGCGCGCGCGTTTTCGCGCGTAACACCATTAAAAAACATAGAATCGCCATTTTTTTTCTTTTATGATATTTCTCATATTTTTTCGAGGAATTTGATACCATGTTTATCTCTTTATGACCATTAATAACAACATGAGCGTCAATTCAAGATAAATGTCCGTGCGCGCGAGCTCTTTTAATACATAGCATATATGGGCAAAAACATGCCTATACAAAATCCATTATAGCTCTTTGAAATGAACCGTGACCTTCATTTTTTTCTCATATTTAGATAAAGTATGAGTCGGAGATATGATTACATGTCTCATTTTGCCATTAAGTGTATCGTGACATCATCATAATGGCCTTGGAACTCAAAATACGAATTTGCATATTATGAAGTCAGCATATTTATGTAAAATTGATTGTATCTCTGTATATATTGATCGATTTTCTTCAAAATTTCGATATGTTGTAGCTAAGATAATTTTCTACAAGTTCAATAATAACCATTTTTCATTTTGATGACGTCATCAGAGTGAAAATTTCGATTAAAGGCCTCATGTCAGAAATTTCACAATTTGCGTGTTATGACTATAGAAGGTGCATTTCGTTCACATCATTAATCTACATGACATTGTTTTTAGCAGTATCTCGCTTATTTTTGCTCTATTTTGTATCAAATTTTAGTTGATTAGCCCACCTATACTTGTTCCAAACAAGTATTATATGTCTAGTTTCTTTATTTATTTCTTTATTTCTTTATTTTTCTTATTTCCACCCACTTTTTTGTTAGCAAGATAACTTTGTAATGGTTTTATCAAATGCTTTGATATTTGGCACACATATGTATAGGCATATGGACAAAACACGGTAAAGTTTTGAACCTTGACCTTGACTGATGACGTCATCTAGGCGCCATTTTGTGAAATTTTCGGAAAATCAACTCATGATCATATCTTCATAACCAAAAGGTATTTCTCATTCATATTTATCATGATTAAGGTCAATATCAGTCCGGTCAATTTCATGTCAAAAAACGCGCGCGTGCGCGTACGTCCGCGCGTCAGTACGCGCGCAAAATTTTTAAATGCTCAAAATCGTCTCAAATTTATTTTGCATACGTTTCAGGTCATTTTAAGCATTTTATAAAAAATCGCGCTCACGCGTATGCGCGCGCGTTTTTGCGCGTAACACCATTACACAACATAGAATCACCATTTTTTTTCTTTCATGATATTTCTCATATTTTTTCGAGGAATTCGATACCATGTATATCTCTTTATGACCATTAATTACAAAATGAGCGTCCATTCAAGATAATGGTCCGTGCGCAGGGGCTCTTTTAATACATAGCATATATGGGCAAAAACATGCCTATACAAAATATATTATAGCTCTTTGGAATAAACCGGGACCTTCAATTTTTTTCATATTTAGATAGAGTATGAGTCGGAAATATGATTTATGTCTCATTTGGCTATTAAAAATATTTTGACATTATCATAATGGCCTTCGAACTAAAAATAGGAATTTGCATATTATGACGTCAGCATATTTATGGACAATTGATTGTATCTCTGTATATATTGATCGATTTTCTTAACAATTTCGATATGTTGTAGCTAAGATAATTTTCTACAAGTTTAATATTACTCATTTTTCATTTTGATGACGTCATCAGAGTGAAAATTTCGCTTAAAGGCCTCATGTCAGAAATTTCACAATTTGCGTGTTATGACTATAGAAGGTGAATTTCGTTCACGTAATGAATCTACATGATATTGTTTATTAAGAATTTTAAAGCAGTTTTTCGCTTATTTTTGCTCTATTTTGTTTTCAAATTTTATTTGACCAGCCCACCTATACTTGTTCCAAACAAGTATTATATGTCTAGTTTTTATTTATTTTTAGATCTAGACCCTAGATCTATAGACCTATGATAACAAATAAAAAATGGAACATTATTTATTGGGGGAGGGGGGGGGGGGGGGGAGTCTAACTTTACTAGTCTAGATGTCTTTGTATAAATGAGAGCTTGAGTCTGAGGGGGAAAAAGGGGTTGCAGAGAGGCCCAGCAGTTGTTCTAATAATCAGAGTTTGATGAAAGGATTAGGCATTACAACATTTCCAGGGTAGAAATCCTCAAACAGATTAAAATGGTAAAACTAGAGAAAGTTTCCAAAATTAAATTAATTCATCTCGACTATACATGTAGATCTAGCCATGAGTATTGTTCAAACAGGATAGACTACAGGATATCACATTTTTGGTGGCTAATTCTTCTTAAAAGTGCATTAACAAACTGGCAAATGTAATTGTATTAATGATCTGAGTATAATTCCTTTCATTGCAGGATACTCTCCCTATTGAGTATGAATACCATCTCTGCTCGTTACTGATACACACCTTCAGTAGCAGAATTATAAGGCATGTGAGTAGTTTGCAGGCACATGTACAGAGTCTGAATCGTGAGACTACAGTAGGCCATTTCATGTAGATAGACTTCCCTCAGACATGATATCTTTCGTAAAGTGTCAAATTAGAGTCTGTGCTTGCAGACTAACATTGTGAGTGTTTGTGTGTCTGTGCATAGACGTACGTCTATGGTCTGTGTCAGCTGTGAGCGAGCCCGAGCGTGCAGTAAATGATGTAATATTTATTTCTTCTCTCGACCAATCACGTTGCTCATAAAGTCTCCCATAGCTGAATGGTTTGGGAATCGCAAATTCGCGAGCGGGCCGGGGTATTATTAGAAAGCAAATTTTTATTTTACTTTATTTTGCCTTGGATTTGGGCCTGTATTGACTTTGGGATTGTATAATGAAGCCAGGAATTTCAGCTGTCTGATGTAGACTCGTCTCTAGACCCCCTATGGATTTTATTTTTTACTCAAGGCAATGAATCCCGTGAACTTTTTGGTAAGCCTGCAAGGTCTTACTCTAGTAAGTCTTAGTCTAGAACCCAGTGGCGGATCCAGGGGGGGGGGGGGCCGAAACGGCCGCGGCCCCCCCTATTGGCGGCGCAAAAAAAAGGAAGAAAAAAAAAGAGGAAGAAAGAAGAGAAAAAAAGAAAGGAGAAGAGGAGAAGAAAAAAAAGGAGAAGAGAAAAGAAAGGAGAAGAGAAAAGATAACGAAATTATTGAATAGAGGGGGGCCGGGCCGGCCGCATAAAATCTCGAGCCGCGGATTCAAAGTTAAACGTTAAGAACAGCCCCTGCGCTACAAAGGTCATCACTCTTTAGTGAGAAATTTGAAAAGGGCACAATATTTTGGGTGTCTTTTAAATAGAAGTTATATACTCAACAGTCAAATTTTAAATTAACGGTAGGGCCGCTTCACAACTCTTATTTTGCCCTTCATTTGGATTCAGTTCATACCAACTCGCTTGTGCTTGTATTTGAACTCATGTTGGTAGTAATCATGGACAGGGGCGGCAATCCTGGGCCCGATAGGGGGACACGTCCCCCAGGAAATTTAGAAATATAGCGGAAAGAACGTACATATTGGGCTCAGGGATTTTCTAGAATGCATAATTTCAGCATTCAACATTGCAAAATCTCGCTTGGTCGCTACGCCCCGGCCCTCGCCCGATAACACAAAACTATGACGCTCCCGGCCATGGTTGGTGTAATAGATCTTTTTTCCATTTCATTTCTACTAACCTAATTGTGTGCCATCACAATCATGATTGTTTCATTTTCCCTTTAAAGCAGGCGCGTAGCCAGGGGCGGTAGGGGCAGTAAGATGACATAGGACGAAAAAGGAGCAGACAAAGAAACATTTTTGAAAATTCTGACAAGTCGAGAACGGTACAACGAATCGTCTTCTTTCTCTAATAATTTAATGAAATGTCAAAGCTTCCGCGCATCGCTCGGGAAGGGGGCAACTGAATTCAGACAAGGATTGGGAGTCGAGAATGGTAAAACGAATCGTCTTCTTTGTCTAATAGTTTAATGAAACGTCAGAAGTTTACGCGCTACGCGCGGGCCGGGAAAAACTGAATTCAGACAAGGATTTAGAGTCGAGAATGGAACAACTAATCATCTTCTTTCTCTAATAATTTAAAGAAACGTCAAAGTTTCCGCGCTTTGCGCGGGAGGGGGAAAACTGAATTCAGACAAGTATTAAGAGTCTAGAACGGTACAACGAATAGTCTTTTTTCTCTAATAATTTGATGAAACGTCAAAGCTTCCGCGCTTCGCGCGGGAGGGGGAAAATTGAATTCAGACAAGGATTAAGAGTCTAGAACAGTACAACGAATCATCTTTCTCTAATAATTTCATTAAACTATAAAAGGTCAAAGCTTCAGCGCTTTGCGCGTGAGGGGGAAAACTGAATTCAGACAAGGAATACGAGTCGAGAATGGTACAACAAATCGTCTTCTTTCTCTAATAATTTAATGAAACGTCAAAGCTTCCGCGCTTCGCGCGGGAAGGGGAAACTGAATTTAGACAAGGATTAAGAGTCTAGAACGGTACAACGAATCATCTTTCTCTAATGATTTCAATTTAAACTATAAAAGGTCAAAGCTTCCGCGCTTTGCGCGGGAGGGGGAAAACTGAATTCAGACAAGGAATACGAGTCGAGAATGGTACAACAAATCGTCTTCTTTCTCTAATAATTTAATGAAACGTCAAAGCTTCCGCGCTTCGCGCGGGAGGGGGAAAACTGAATTCAGACAAGGATTAAGAGTCTAGAACGGTACAATGAATAGTCTTCTTTCTCTAATAATTAATGAAAGGTCAAAGCTTCCGCGCTTCGCGCGTAATGGGGGGGGGGGGGGGGGGGTGGCAGCGAGCTAACCGAATATGAGTTTTTGATATCTTTTCTCGTTTATTTTGGTGATAAATAACACTTTCACAATATTATGCTCAAATTGTTGCTCGCTCGCTTCGCTCACTAGCCGAATTGTGAAACCAGAAAATTACTTTTTTCGGGCAAGAGGCTATAGCCCCCCCCCCCCCCCCCCCCCCCCCCCCCGATGAAAATGTCAAAAATTGTACCGGTATGGTGCTTCTAATATGACCTTGTAAAAAACGGTCTGCGCATTTTTTCAAAATTTCCGCCCCCCCCCCCCCCCCCCCCCCCCCCCCCCCTATTGGAAAATCCTGGATCCGCGCCTGAGAACCAGCATAACTCTAGATCTATATCTAACTCTCGTAGACTCTAACTTAATACTTAAGATCTAAAATTTTGTTTGTTTTGCATTTGTGTCGCTATTTTATAAAACAAATAACGCACTTGACCCTGTTGTGCGAAACGTAAATGCAGTGTACGCTCGGTTTCTTCAGATGGTGCTCACTGTTAACTCCCCGCAAGCGGCTCGTTGCACAGTATCGAGCAGCACCAATCTAAAGAAACCTCGCGCGTACTGCATTCACCGCTATTGCACTCTGGGCCGTGCGTTATTTGAATCTAGCTACTTCCCTAGTATTGGGCTACTTTTGGCGACCATTAAGGATTCAGGCGAAGTTAGCCAAGAAAACAACAGAATTCGGGCTATGGTGTCTTCAAACAGAAAAAC